>PVLA01012691.1:0-42377 GCA_004027455.1 Hydrochoerus hydrochaeris | reverse complement strand
AGGTAAAATTTCACAATTAGCTTTCACAAAGGGGTTATCTAGAGGGTCTCTAGTAACTCCTCTGGAGTTTCTATTTTCGATTTCATATTGAGTATTACATGGAAATATATATATAGGAATTAAACAAATTACAATTATCAGTACAAAACATCCCAAGATCCCCGCGCCCCATTCCCACATGCGGCGTCCTTTTCCTGGAAAAGCGATTCCTCGAAGTGCTCTCCTCCACCCATGGACCTTGTCACAAGGCGTGGATGGACTAGGACGCGGCATGGATGGAAAAGGGCGCTGCAGGTAGTGGTAAGATTCAAATGAGAAATCAGATGTGAGAGGACTATGTGGAGCACAACACTTGGGAAAGGGGCTTGAGAGGCCCCAGTGTGAGCTGCACGCTATGTTCATTGCAGAGGAAGATATCATAGGAACAGGAAAAATGCCGCTATGTACAAAAGCAGTTGGTAAGGCCCTGCAGGGGAGAAGAGTATAAAGCAGCTGTGGGGTTTGTACTGAGAAATCATAACCATGAGAAGGTTTTTAACAAGTGTGTTGGAGGGTCAGGCTGAGCCAGACAATATCAATCAGATGCCTGCAGAATTTCTTCTCCTTCAAGAATGTTCTGCCTCCTGATTTTATGAAAAGCTTAGGAGTTTTATTACTCATTTTTACATTTATCTCTAGTTTCTCATTTTATTAGAAGTCATCCTTTCTTATTTTCTGTTTTCACTTTACTCTTTTTCTATTTTTCTCTTTCTGCTTGAAAGTGATTTTAACTCAATGCTCTGCCATTGTAGTCATGAAGAAAACAGATTTAGTGATTGCTACAGTGAAAACTGATTTCCTTTTCTTTCTAGTTGATTTGCAATATTGCTCCTTACATGGAAGTACAGTATGCTTCAATTCCCACACATTTGCCATATGGGATATTTATTACACTGAAAGCTTGTAAGAAGAAAAGGGTACTCTAAAGACCCATCCACTGGAGCCACACATTTCACTTTGGTAAACAGCTGAACAAATTCTTGGTCATCTTTTTTTTTTAATATAAATTACATGCTAGATGATATTACCAAATTAAAGTTAATTTTCTTAGATATGATAATGGGATTCTGGTAATGAAGGAGACTGTTCTTGTAGTGTTATCACCTACCCACTCTCTTGACAAGGCAAACTTGCTTATGGCCCCACATTCCAATACTAAAGTGATTTAAATCTCACTGGATCTAAGGTTTCAGAGATTAAAATCAGAACACTGACTGGAGAGCACCAAACAAGATAAAAATATACTTGAAATAATATAACACAAAAGATGGCTTAGATGTAAGATCACTGTGGTATTGTTTACTGTACTTCAATTATTAAACAACTCATGCATAAAAGCAAAGTTCTAAAAAAACACAACTACATTATGCACACATTCTACTTACAGATTCCAGCAATGTTAAACTAAAAATAAAAATTTTAAAATATGAATGTTATATATATATATATATATATATATATATATATATATATTGAGTGCTAGATAGCATGCTGATAATAGTAAACTGAAACTAGCATTTGCTACAAATCAATTCATGCTGTAGAGTAAGAAGGTATCTGAAGTAGATGTTAATAATTTGATGTTAAATTGTGATTATCTGACTGCTTACAGATATTAGCACAGGACATACCTGTAAGTGGCATGGCCCACAATGACCATCTCTGTTTAAGCACTCCTTTGTTTACAGATTAGGAACTGGCAGGTCTCTCTACTCTTTCTTATTTTATAATGTCTCAGGGTAATTTTACAACATTTTAAATTCACTTCTATATTTAGAAGTATGTGTCTATATTTACTTGACTCATTTCCCTTTAAAAGTGGCACGAGTATGCTGGGACTGGGAGGAACCGACCAAGAAGCCAACTAGCCAGTCTTTCTGGTAAGCCACGCAAACCCTGTGGATTCCAGAAAAAGTCAGATAGTGCTTCCAATGAGCTTACCAGTGTGGGCTGAGAATCAACCCCACCCACCCCTCCCATGCACATGCCATTAACCTGCTGGTTCAGAGAACAGGCTGAGTTGATAGCAACTAAGGTACAAAAAGTAAGTAATATAGTTTCAAGTCAGGAATTGAGATGCCTCCTGCCTTGCCTTTGTTGCCCAGAATTGCCTTGGCTATTCTAGCTTTCTTCTGTTTCCAAATGAATTTTAGGATTGTTTTCTCTAGATCTGTGTTTCTTAATGGTATGTTAATGGTATTTTGATTGGGATTGCATTAAAAATGTATAAAAGTTTTGGGAGTATGGCTATTTTCACAATGTTGGTTCTTCCTAGCCAAGAGCAAGGAATATCCTTCCAGTCTCTAATATCCTCTTCAATTTCCTTTTTTAGTGTAGCATAATTTTCAGCATATAGGTCTTTTACATTCTTAGTTAGGCTGATCCTAAATATTTCATATTTTTAGATGCTATTGTGAAAGGCAGTATTTCCATAATTTCTCTCTCAGTGAGTTTTTTGTTTGTGTACAGGAATGCTATTGATTTTTGAGCACTGACTTTGTATCTAGCTACTCTGCTGAATTTGTTTACCTCTAGTAGTCTTTTAATGGAGTTTTTTGGGTCTTCTACATAGAGCATCATGTCATCTGCAAATAGTGGTAATTTAACTTCTTCCTTTCTTATCTTTATTCCTTTTCTTTCTCTTGTCTGATTGCCCTGGCTAGTATTTACAGAACTATATTGAGTAGGAGTGGTGATAGTGGACATCCTTGTCTTGTTCCTGATTTTAAAGTGAAAGCTTTCAGTTTTTGTCCTTTAGTATAATGTTGGCTGTTGGTATGTCATAGATGGTCTTTATGAGATTGAGGTAGACAGTATGTGTTCTGAGTTTCTGAAGGGTTTTTATCATGAACATGTTTTGAACTTTATCAAAAGCTTTTTCTGCATCTATTGCGATGATCATGTGGTTTTGTTTTTGGCTCTGTTGATGTGGTGTATTACATTTATTGATTTGCATATGTTAAACCATCCTTGCATTCCTGGAATGAATACCACTTGGTCATAATGTATAATCTTCTTGATGATTTGCTGCAATCCTGCATTCCTGACTTGAAACTATACTACAAAGCCACAGTGATAAAATCAGCATAGTACTGGCAAAGAAATAGTCCTGAGAACCAATGGAACAGATTAGAAGATGGAAACACAACTACAAAGACACTCAGCTACCTGATATTTGACAAAGCGGCTAAAGAAGTTCACTGGAAGAAGGATAGCTTCTTTGATCAATGGTGTTGGAAAAATTGGCTCTCCACATCCAAAGACTGAAACTAGACCCATGCTTATCACCATGCACAAAACTAAAGTCTAAATGGATTAAAGATATAAATATTAAAACAGAAACACTAAATCTACTGAAAGACAAGGTTAGTACAAGTCTTGGAGACATAGGCGTAGGCAGAGAATTCATGAACAAAATGCAAACTGCACAGGAAACACTTCAAAGAATCAACAATTGGGATCTCACATTATTGAAAAGTTTCTGTACTTCAAAAGAAATCACCAATAGAGTGAAAAGAAAACCCACAGAATGGGAAAGAATTATAGCCAGTAACCTCTCAAAGGACTTATATCCATAACATATAAAGAACTGAAAAACATCAAGTCCCCCAAATTAAAAAACCCTCTCCAAAAATGGACATGTGAGATGAACACCCAGTTCTCAAATGAAGATATACAAGTGGTAAATAAATACATGAAGAAATGTTCACCATCACTGGTCATTCGAGAAATGCAAATTAAAACAGCATTGAGATTTCATCTCACTCCGGAAAGAATAGCTGCCATCAAGAAATCAAATAACAAATGATAACAAATGTTGGCAAGGCTGCGGGGAAAAAGGAATACTGCTCCCCTGTTGGTTGGAATGTAGACTGGTGCAGCCACTATGGAAATCACTATGGAGATTTCTCAGAAGACTATGATTGAAAGTTCCATTCAATCCAGCTATTCCCCTCCTGGGTATTTTCCCAGAAAAAATGAAAAGGTCATGTCACAGTGATATATGTGCACCTATGTTCATAGCAGCACAATTTGTCATAGCTAAATCTTGGGAACAACCAAAATGCCCATCAACTGCAGAGTGGATGAAAAAGATGTGGTATTTTATACAATGGAATATTACTCAGCTATAAAAAGGATGATCTTGAGGCCTTCACAGGTAAATGGAGGCAACTTGAGACTATCCTCATTAGTGAAATAAATAAGAATCATATTTATAAATCACATTGTGTCTCCAGTATAAAAAGTAATAAGAACTGTAGGAGTAATAAAATCCAAAATGTGTAATTGCTATTGTGAAAAAGAGAGAAAAAGAAAGTGCTCTAAAGGATATAACTCAAAGGATATTCAAACAGCAGTCTCACTGTTTGAATGTCCGCTCTTTATCCTCTAATTTTGTAGCTTGAATAACTATTTCTAAGATGACAGTATGCAACTTATCAACTAGTGATTTCTTAGTGTTTATTTTTTTTGAAATTCTGTATTATTTCTACCCTTTTTTTCTGTTTTGCTTTTTTTTCTCTTTCAATACAATTTTTTAAAAAGTAAGTAAATGCTTGTATTATTTGGATGATCTTGCAGGCCTGGGGCTTGCAGTCTGATCATCTGTTGGGAGGATGACAGTATGCAATATAGTAAATATGGGAGATTTTTTGCTATCTTGCCTTTGAAATCCAATATTGCTCTCACTCTTTTGCTTTGTTCTGATTAATTGTTTTGCTTTATTCAATATTCTGTTTTGGTTGGTTTTATTGTGTTTTATTTTTGGTTTGATTTTGCTACACCTGATGGAATGGACAACTATTGTGAAGATAAGGAGATATACTATGGTAGCTATTGTTGTTAGCATCCTGCTTTGAATTTCTGTATTAATTTTGCTGCTTTGTTTGAATGGCTTTGTTGTTTTGTTTTGTTGGATTTTATTATTTTTAAAATTAAAAAAGTAGCATTAGTGATATGGAAAGTAATATTTCATTTTCTATCTCAAATCTGAAACATTTAAATCAAATCAATCTGCTATACAGTATTAAAACTACTACCAATTTCTAAGAAGTCTGGGCTAACAACTATAAAGCAAATATTCTTCCAGGGATTGCCTGTTAGACTGTTTCTCAAGTAAGTGAGAGTTAAAAATTTCAGTGTTATTTTTAAAAATAATTTTCCTGTACTATTTTCATTATTGAATTTATTACTATTTGTTTTTGCTATATCATCACTCTTCATATTAGCTTTTAAAAACTGAATAATGCTTAGAGCGTGTCATAATTCTGTAGTAAGCTTATTTGACCATGGATTAAAACTAATTTGGATATTTATAAATCTGATTGAAGAGAGGAAAAATTTCTGGCATTTTTGGTATTGGAGTAGCAGTTTCAACCTCAATATCTGATCTTACAAGACGTAAATTTAAGAGTTATTTTACCATGAACCATTCATTGAGGACTTAGATCAGCATCATCATGTAGAAACATGATACAAGCCACATGAATAATTTAAACATCTTCAGTAGCCACATTAAAAAAGTTAAAAACAAACAAGTGAATTTTTATTTTCTAAAACATTTCATCCAATTCAACATACATAAAGTAGTATTATTATTACAACATATATTTAAAATTATTAGAAGTTTTGTACTCTTTAAGATCCAGTATGTGTTTCATATTTAAAGCATATCTTTACTTGTTCTATCACATTTTAAATGCTCAATAGCCACATGTGGTTAGTGGCTACCAAAATGAAATAGTGCAGCTTGAGGTAAAATCCTTTGTTTTAATCTGTATCTTTTCTTGATTATGAGTTCTTCTGCAATTCTTACACAGATAGTTGTAATGTCAATCAAAAAAATTCTCAACTCACAATGAGGTTTTCAGAAATACTTCCACAGAAAAAAGTCTATAGTTTCTTCTTAATAACCCAAATCCATTATTTGTATGTCTGGAGTTTTTCCACTGTTGTTAATTTAAATCTTCCATTTGTTTCATAATTTTAAATTACTTTATCTTGTTCAATTTACCAAACAATAGTCAATGTTCATTGTATAGTAGCCCTATGTAGTTCAAAATTTATTGAATGACTTTTTAGACTTTATATCACTAGATCATGTGGTATAGTATTTGAGAGTTTACTATGCAACATTTGAAATTTTGAAGTGTCTCTCTATAAGTCCTCATTTAACGACTATAGTAGCACTGAGATAGATATCCCCATTTTAAAGAGGAAGAAACTGGGGCCCAGGGTTTAGTTGTACAAATAAATTGCTGACAATCATATAACTATTAAGTGGAAAAAGCAGAACAAATAATGAAAGCCTAGAGCTCTTCACATCATACTATAATGATTTCTGGGGCAATGTACTTAGATTCAACTAAATAACACTGACTTGGCTGGCAAGCTATCAAGGCTGTTACAGAACCAGTTTATTCCAGCTCAGTCACCAGCGATGGTCAGAAACCAGATACTGATCTTTTCCTGACAAAATATAGAAGTATTTTCATTAGCTTAAAAATAATTTCTGGGTTGTGTTAGAAATACAATAGTTAAAACACACTGGGAGCTGACCCAGGTCCCAAATCCAAAGAATGGATAAGTCTTAAAAAAGCATACATTAGAGAAAAGATAGCCTCTTCAACAAATGGTGCTGGGAAAACTAGATATCTGTTTGTAGAAGATTGAAACTGGAACCATATCTCTCACCACATACTAAACAGAAATCAAAATGGATCAACGGTCTAAACATTAAAATGAAAACAATGAAATTACTTGAAGATAAAGTAGGTGAAACACTTTTAAGTCATAAATGTGGGAAAGGATTATATAAATAGAACTGCAATTGCACAAGAAATAACAGCAAGAGTCAACAAATGGGATTACATTAAATGAAAACTTTCGGCACAGCAAAAGAATCAATCAGTAGAATGGAGAGACAAGCAACAAAATGGGAAAAAAGTTTTTTTTTTGGGCAGTTATTCCTTAGATAGAGGACTAATATCTAGAATATATAAAGAACTAACAAAAATTAGATCACCTAAAATAAAAGATTCAATCAAGAAATGGGTAAGCAAAATGAACAGACGCTTCTTCAACAAATATATGAAAAAATGTTCAGCATCTCTAGCTAGTAGAGAAATGCAAATTGAAACAATATTAAGATTTCATCTTATTCCAGAAAGAATGCTAATCATTAATAAGTTAAGAAATAACAAATGCTGGCATGGCTGCAGTGCAAAATGTACCCTCCTCCATTGTCAGTGGGACTATAGATTAATCCAACCATTATGGAAATAAGTATGGAGATTCCTCAAAGAACTAAAATTAGAAATTCCATATGATATCCCTTCTAGGTATCATTCCCAAAGAGCTAAAGACATCATCACGGTAGAGCAATATCAGTGTTTATAGCAGCACAATTCATGATAGCTAAATTCTGGAAGGAGCCTGTATATCTATCAACATATGATTAGATAAAGAAAATGTGGTATCTATACATGACAGAATACTATTTGGCTATAAAGCAGGACAAATTTGAGACATTTTTAGGAAACTGGATGTACCTGAAAAATATAATGTTAAGTGAAATAAACCAAACACACAAGCTTAAATACCATATAGCATCTCTCATTGAGAAAGGCAAAGTACAAACAAAGAGCACAATAAAGAATGGGTAGAAGGAGACTAGAGGATAAAACTCTTGTAAATAAGAAGGACTCTTGGAGACTGAGGGTGACAGAAGAGGGAGAGGGGAAGTTGAATTAAGTAGATTAAAGATATGTTATGCAAGGAATCTAATAACCTCAAAGAATATAAACAGACATCATAAACAAGATTAACAATATCAACAAGAATGAAAATAGGGAAAGGGGATTTAGAGGAAGAGGGAAGAAGGCAGGAGGGAATGGGATTAGAAAAAAGAATCGAGCTGTATTGTGTACATGTACCCACTCCCTAAGATGATTGTAATCTGCATGTATTACATATATGTACTAATAAAAATAAATTAAAGCCAAGGTTTAAAAAGTAAAAAAGTGAAAAAAATAATTGTGAACAGCATTACTGCATTCAGCGTAGTATATATTTTAACAAAATAAATAACTGAAATTCTCTGTTGATTCAACATTTTTTTCTTGGTGTACTGAAATTAATGACCATATGATATTTTAAGAAAAGGATCCAAGCATAACTCTGGGAAGAATTGTATTATTGAAGTCAATTTCTGTAGTTCAGTTCTATCTTTATCTAATAAGCCAATTTGAAGACTAAAGATCCCAGAAATATTTGGCACTAATACAAGTCAGTTGGTTTTAATGAGAATATCTTCTTATAAATCAGGAAAGTTGACCAACTCAACTAGTGTTGACCAGAGATCTGCAGAGGCCCACACTAGCATTTAGGTTAACTGCAAACCTGTTATTTCTTTAATATTTTACACATTTTACTACCACCTCTGTATAGTTTACTACCTTTCATCACATACAGAAAGAAATCCAAGAAGCTTCCAATTTCTTTGAATTCCTGTCTCCTTTTTTTCAGTTCCATGGCCTAAAATCTCATTTGTCAGGTGAGGAAAGACAGGAAGAAGCATAAAATTAACTGAGAATATTTCACTGATGTAATTTTTTTTCTTAAATAGGCAAATATGCACTAATTACATATCAATCTTAACTGCATTAAGCATTTACAGATTAATGGGATTTTGGTAATATATTTCTCAAAAAAATTCCAGTTCTGATGAGTATAATTAATATACTAAAGCAGCCTAATCTGCTGAATACCAAATTAAAGTCAACACTATATGTCTAAACAACCATTATTTGTAAAATAAAATAAAACCAATTATTGTGAGAATTACTTGTCTTCCCTCTCACTTTTCACTAGGATAAGTTGGTAAATAATTACCTAAAGTGCTATTTATTTCCTACAAATTTAAATTTTAAAGATTCCAGTGCTCACTTTGGCAGCACATATACTAAATTTTAAAGATTCCAGGCAATTCCTAATCAACATTGAAGTACTATAATTCATTGAGGTTAGTTTGATATTAATAAAGATTGTAGATGACCAAATCAATCAATAATCATCACCAATATTTATCTTCTAAGGTGTTAAAATGTATGGAAAGAGAAGCATTTGTTTAAAAAGCCATTTGTGAATAAGAACCACATTAGATAGAAACAAAATTATTTGTCTCTTTGAAGATATAGCTCTGAGTTTTCTATTCATGGAGCTACTCAACCATAAATTTGGTGAAAATCTGTTTTGGACTTAAGTAATAAGATAGAAAGACATTAATCATACGGATAAAGAGAAGGTAGATGTGACTAAAATCCAAACCAAAATAAAGTTCTAGTGTTATCATCTTTTCTCAAATATATGAATGATTATTATTGTGCTCATATTTTATACATGAAAATAATAAAAATATAATGTTCTGAACTCCTCCAGAAGATAAAATTCCTTTGTTGTCTTTCATTTTGGGAAATGCAAACCAAAGAGGGTCAGATTAGGGCATTTTACTGTGATAAAAATTAGACACCTATTTAAATATGGTACCCCTTGCCTTATAACAAAATTAGGGAAACATTAGTTTATGCCTCAATTACTTTCAATATTAAAGTCTTAAAATCATATGTTAAGAGTATGAGGGCACTTTGTGGGATGAAAAATAAACACATCTGTTAAGCTCACTGACTTGTACATTTGGATGGGTTCATTTTACTGTGTATAAATTATTCAATAAAGTGTGAAAGCAAAAGAAAAATGCTATTGCAATAAAACAGGAATTCAACTAATAGATCAAAGTAAAAATGCTTACATACTTGGTGTTTTATACTTTTCTAATTGTATTATTTAGATTTATTACCTATTATTTAATTTTCTCACAAGTGAGGAGCTCGTAAAGGATGTGTTAGGATAGACTTCCTATCTGCTCCCCTCCCAAACACCCTTTCTCCAGTGATGGAACTACCATAAGAAATACTGCTAGTAGGATCAACATTGTCTCCAGAAAGCAATTTGTGGTCTGGTTTTATATATAAATAAATGAATAAATGACGAAGGCCCAGATTCTTTATGGCATAGTAAAATCAACATAGGTCTTCCCATCTAGCCATAAAATCCTTTTGCCAAAAAAAAAAAACTCATGTAAAACAAATTTATACTAAAAACTAAACACCAATTGTGACTTTTACTTCGAGGACCAATAAAAACAGAAAATTAATTCTTAACAGACAATTTGAAATTAAGGATATAGATCACCCTATAGATCAATGGTCTCAGCTACCAAATTATTTCTAAATTTTACTTCGTTGGTCTACTGACAAAAATCCAAGATTTATATTGAGATAGCTGATAACTAATTGGTGCGTTTAAGTTAAATAGCTTGCTTTGTAGTACTAATTTCTTAAATTAATCAGAAAACTTCAAGGAACACTACCAGTTAATTTTTTTTGTTGTTCCAAAGTGGAATCACTGACAGTGGTTAAAAAATGGTTAACCACTGGTTAAAAAGTGACAGAAAAGATACTTTCAGTACTCAGTAAACCTCTGCAGTTAAGGGAGGGGTTCTTTGGAAAGGCCATATTTCTCCTTTTTAAAAAATATCAAGTAAAGCATATACTATCCATGTAATAAATTTTTCATTTTATCATTTGAATAAACCAGAAAATACCTGAAAACAGCACCAATTTCTATATCATGAATTTTGAACTTATTTGAGGCTAGCAACCATTTAAAAATGTGTTAAAGTAGTAGCTTCACTGACCCCAAAGATTTTGTAATAAAATGTGAGGGAAGCACAAAAACCAAAGTGACTGATCTACATCCTCATGCTTTAAGGTCAGGATTAAGACAGACACTCATCTAATCCACCTTGTGGTTGCTACAAAAAAAAAACTAGAATGGGACGTCAGAGAAGCTCATTTCTTCATTAATATCCTAGTAACAGGCATAATTTTGAGAATAAAATTTCTTAGATTTTAAAAAAAGTATAGTACTCATATCTTTTTAGACATTTGCCACCAAATCCAACACTTTACTGTGTAGGATGCCTGAAACTATCACAAAATATATTTTTCTTTCTTTGAAACAATTTATTTAGGAAGTTCCCTTGGGGACATTCTGTGTGGTCCAATTTGCTGCTTTCTATCTTGCTACAAAAATGATATGAATTATTTGCTAACTGGAGTATAATGTTTACATAAAATATATTTTGGAGTGTCTGCCAAATAATGATGTTAACAGTTTTCTGTACTTTTTGTAGGTTCAATGTCAGAATATGTATTTCCTTACTCTTTAAGGAATACGTTTATAATCAATCTACCTTTCTTCATCACCTCCTTCCAAATAGCTCTTAGGACAATTCATTAAACTTGAATTGGGCAAAATAAAATGTCCCATAATGATTGAGTTAGAAGCTGAGGCTTCTAGCATCTGATTCTCAGGTAGCTGAGTCCAATGCCAGCAAGGCAAGATGCTCAGAGCCAGTGAAAACAAGGGGAAGGAAGGAAGACAGGGCAGTCTCAACTCATTGATCACTTTGTACCAACCAAAGGCCTAATTCATGACACAATACTATGGGAAACCAAATGTAAATACATTATTTAGATCCTTCTAGATAATGGTTTAGTTCATGTAAGAGACTTCAATATTCACTACCAACTTTTATGGTGTGCCTAGGACTTTTCCTGCTTGTAGCACTGAAAGTCTTGTGTCATGAAAACCTACCCTCAATCCCAGGCAAACCTGTGTGACTGGTCACCCTAATTTTACATATCTAGCCCTTATCCTTTCAAGAAATATAATTTTTGGTCAAAAGTGGCTATCATATAGAGCAAAAGACTAATAGTCAAAAGACATGTCTTTAAATCCTGTTTCCATCACTTGGTAAGTGTATTGCCTGACAACATAAGTTTTCTTTGCAAAATGGAAGGAATAAGACAATAACTCATGTATAGAGTTGTAGTTAGGTGTGAGGGATTCATAAAGTATGTAAATGTGCTTGTCATGCTGTGTGACATGGAGCACACACAACAAGGTTTGTTTTCTTTCTCCTTGAAATTATTTTTTGGTGGAATCATTCTTTCCTACCTTTAACAAATATCAATCAAATCAAGTTTGATCACAATAAGGTGGTAATATGAACATCCATTACTAAACCATACTACTCTCTAGTTCAATGCTTACTTTAACTTTGTAGTTTTTCTTGTATATTTTTTGGGAAATCATAACATAGCTCATAAAGAACTGAAATTGACAATAGGGTTATTTGAGGAAAGATAGGTACAGTTGAGTTATCTAGAACAAAGGACATTGGTGAAATATAAAGTGAAACAGAATCCATATAGGTCTATGTACGTAGACTACAGACTACCAGCAGCATACTCTTGCAGACACTTTGCAGTCATTCTCACACCCACCACTGCTTCTTCTCTTCCTATATTCAGCTCCCAAAATCTGTCCATTGTATTTTTGCAACACCTATTGAAACTATCTTCCTCTTGCTGCTAATAACCTAGTTTTACCTCTCACTGATTTTTGACTGGATCACAGCAAAGATCTTTGAATTTTTTTTTGGCCTTTAGTTTCTTCTCTTCATTCTATTTATTAAAGTGTTACCACACTTTGTCATATATTATTATATTACACCAGAGATCTTTATTGTGCTCTGTCGCACACACTAACACATGATCCCTCAGTATGATTTTGAAAGTCTTCCAAAAATGATTTTAAGTCCAATAATTTAACTAATGTCCACCGAGCTATTTAACAGCATAATTGGAGCTAAAATCTAGTTAGGTTAGGTTTTTTTAAAATTAAGCTTACTTGTACATTTTAGATACAACTAATGATCATATTCATCATAGGAAATTTGTACTCATACATGACATAACTTGATTCTTTTTTTCCCATTCCCCTACCCTCCCTCCACCCTTCTTCCCCTTCTTATTTACAAAAGCTTTGTTTCCATTTTTTGTCTTTTCTCATTGTTTTTTCCCTTCCTTCCTTTCCTCCTCCCCCTCCCTAGTTCCCCTTCCCATTTGAAAATTTTCTTCCTATTTCACAATATCTGCTATACATTTGGATCCTTAGTTACACTTTTGGTTTCTTATACCAGAAAAACAATGCAGTATTTACACATGTATGTCTGATTTATTTCACTTGATAAATGGATGAAGATGTGTTTTTACACAATGGAGTACTACTCTAACATACAGAAGGCTAAGCTTGGGACATTTCTAGCTAAATGGATACACCTTCAGCCCATTTTCTTTCCTTTTGATTCTTATTTATCTACATTCTTTTCTAGTTGTAGGCTTCCTGACCCTATCACTATAAGCTCTGAAAAATGTTGCTCCCTCTGCTTGACACTCCATATGCTTCCTTCTCTGTATAATAAACACAATTCACTCATCAAAATCCTACAAACACTTTGACTTAAAGTTCTCCTTAACAATCTCTCCAGAGGAGGGAGGCTCAGGATCTCAGCAAATTACTGTTAATCCAGCTGGAAGGCAGTACCAAAACACATAGAACCTATTTGGTCAACATCTATTATTCTTCTTACATGAAAGTCTATGTCCCACTGAATAAGAGAATGTTAGAAACAAGCATGATAGTAAGAAAGCTATCACTACACATTTCTTTTCATCTTCACATTTTACTTGGGAGAAAAATGAGGACCTAATAGGCAGGTCTAAACTTTGAGACTCTTTACCCTCAGTGGCATACTCACACTAATTAGAAAAATTTTAGAGAATTACGAAAAATGCCATCTACTTGAAGATATGGGGTTTAAATGCGATTCTGGATATTTTATTACTGCAATTTCACAAAGAAAACTTCAAGTACTATCACTATTGAATGTTTTGGCTTTAAACAAAAATAACATGTACCTCACATTTCTATATTACTGTATAGTATATATACTTTATAATAGAATATTATACATCACATGGCACTCAAAAAGTTGTGTTTTGAAAGACTACTTAAAATTTTATTTTGAGGGTTTTAAAAATTAAGCTTATTGATATAATTTAGATACACATGATCACATTCCTCATAGGGAATTTGTACTTGTACATGACATATTTTGATTCCTCTGTTTTTTCCCATCCTTTTACCCTCACTTCAAGTTCTCTTCCACTCCTTCTTTACAAAGTATTGTTCCAATTTTATCTTTCTTTTCTCATTTTCCCCTTTCTTCCTTTCCTTTCCCCATCCCTAGTTCCCCTTTTCTTTTGAACAGTTTGTTCCTATTTCACAATATCTATTATACATCTTGGTTCTTATTTGCACTTTCAGCTTCTCACACTAGAAAGACAATGTGATGTTTACACATGTATGTCCAATTTATTTCACTTAAAATACTATGGTCTCAAGGTATATCCATTTAGGTAGAAATCCCTCAAGTTTATTCTTCTTCATGGCTAAGTAGTATTCCACTGTATAAAAACCACATATTTCCTCATTCATTCATCAGCTGATGGGCATTTGGGTTGTTTCTAACATTTAGCTATTACAAATTGTGCTGCTATATATGGGTGTGCATATATCATTTTGGTATGATGGTTTTAATTCTTTCAGGAAAATACCAAGAAGGGGAACAGCTAGGTCAAATGGGAATTGTAGTCCTAGTTTTCTGAGGAATTTCCAAATTGATTTCCACAGTGGTTGTACCAGTTTATACTCTTGTCAACAGTGGAGAAGGGTTCCTTTTTCCCCAGAGTCCCTCCAGCCTTTGTCATTGGTTGATTTCTTGATAACAGCCATCCTTTCTTGGGTGAGATTACACTGCAATGTTGTTTTAGTTTGCATTGCTCAAATGATCAGTGATGTTGAACATTTTTTCATATATTTATTTGCCCTTTGTACTTTGTCATCTGAGAAGTGTCTATTCATCTCAGATGCCCATTTTTGGATTGGGTCTTTAAATTTGAGAAGTCTTTTTTTCAGTTATTTATATGTTCTAAATGTTAATCCTTTGTCTGAAGGACAACTGGCTAAAGGTTTTTTTCCCAACTTTGTTGATTGTCATTTCACTCTGTTAGTGATTTCTTTTGCTGTGCAAAGTTTTTAAATAAGATAAGACCCAGTTTTTAATTCTTTGTAGTATTTCCTGTGCAATTGGGGTTTTGTTCATGAAATCTGCTTACACCTATGTCTACAAGAGTTTATCTATGTTTTATTCCAGCATATTTAGTT
Organism: Hydrochoerus hydrochaeris; assembly: GCA_004027455.1. NCBI lineage: Eukaryota > Metazoa > Chordata > Mammalia > Rodentia > Hydrochaeridae > Hydrochoerus > Hydrochoerus hydrochaeris. Next base: position 27,143 of record PVLA01012691.1, on the reverse strand, counting down.
TCTGTTTTAATATTTATGTATTTGGTCCATTTTGATTTTAATTTAGAGCATGGTAATAGACATAGGTCTAGTTTTAATCTTTGGCATATGGAAAGCCAATTTTTCCAGCACTATTCACTGAAGAGGTTATCTATTTTCCAGGGTCTGACTATGTAGTTCAGGATGGTCTTGAACTGATACTGATCTTCCCGCCTCAGCCTCAAGAGTGCTGGGATTACAGGCATATGTTATTGTGCCCAGCAGTACTTTAGGTTTTAAAGTTTAATGTAAATTTTTAACAATTTTAAAAAATCCATTTATAATATGGACCATGTCTTGAAATTTCAGAAAAATTTATGAAGTTAAATGATCACAATTCCAAAAGATTTATGAAAAGAGTACATCTAATTTTCTTCCACTAGAGGGAACTAAAGATCATATTATACTTAGAAAGGCAACTAGAATATCATCAAAATCTATGGCTACAGAGAATAGTATTGGTCTTAATAATATAATATGATTATTTTCCTTTAACATGTCTAGCAAGAACAATCAGATAACTTTTAGTGAGTATTCTTGTGAGTCACTTTTTCTCTGTGTTGACCCATTCAAGCCTCACAACAACCCTCAAAGGCATATGATATTCATATAATAGATGAAGATGCTGAGGTGCAGCACAGTTCAGTAACTCACCCACAGAGCTAAGAAGCTGAAGAGCTAGGATTTGAATGCAGACAGTCTACCCACAGCATGTATGCTCTTAACTCTCTGTTCAAATGTTTGTTAAGTCTACAGCTACTGAACTTTGAAGATTAATCTTATAGATAAGCTATTTTGTCTATATTATTTCTGAAAATAGAGCCATGAAATGTTTAAGGTAAAGGACAATCAGAGAAAATTTCATTAATGAAATGATAGCACATTTCAATATATATATATATATATATATATATATATATATATATATATATATATATTTGTGTGTGTGTATGTTCCTGAAGACAGAACCCAAGGCCTTTGCATTGATCCATTTCCCTGGATCTTTTTTATTTTTATATTTTAAGACAAAGTTTGCTATGTTACTAATTTGCCCAAGCTGTGCTTGAAGTTGAATTTGAGATTCTCCTGCTTCAGACTAGGGTTTCAGGTGTGTACCACTATGCCTGGCTCTGATTATGTTTTTAAAAAATTAATTTTCTATTAAGACACAATGACTATGCAGGGCTCTGGAATGACTATGTGAGGAACTCAACGAAACTTCCCCCTCTGAGAGATACATGAAGTCCTTCCATGATACTTGAGAGGAACTGATTCTGGAACTTCCCATGGATACTAAAATCTGTGGATGCTCAAGTTCATTATATAAAATAGTATTATTATTTGCATATAAATTATATTTTAAATCACCTCTAGATTACTTATACAATATATAATACATAAGGTAAATGCTATATAAATAGTTACAATGTATTGTTTAGCAAACAATGATGAGGAAAAAAGTTTATACATGTTCAGTAAAGATGCATTTTTTTCCTGAATATTTTCAAATCATGGTTGATTGAATTTTTGACTTGGAGATAGGGCTGTTTGTATTTATCTGGCCAAGAACTAACAAAAACAATTATGAAGAGTCTCTAGAGATTTATCAAATAACTTAAAACAAACTGAGAAACATTATTCAATGCAATTCATAGAAACTTGGTAAGAACAATAGGAAGCTGTGGCATTGGAGAGGGGGACTATACAGGGAGTGTCTCTGTTCTAAGGATCTCGGCATCAGAGAAGCAGATCAGTCCCCTGAGATAGAAGAACTACTATGTGTGGATCTGGCAGCTTGTAAACACTAGCAGATCTCATTTGCCATAGTTTCATGCTGTGGCAAGGCCTATATTCAGTGGGCGATGGAAGCCAATGGCAGCTACTGTATTTCCCTACCCTCAAATTCAGCTAAATACAGAGGATTCAGATGAAGAAGCAGGTAGCATATAGTTGACATTTCCTACCCAGCTCTGAGTTACAAGAGGTCTAACAGAGACAGGGGCTCTCATTGCTTTCAAGGTTCTACTTAGTACCTGGTGGACAATGACAATTGTTATGCTCCCTTGGATTCTAGGCTGTGGACTATCCCCACAACACAAAGTCTCTGCTCATAAGGAGAATCTGTGTGGAACAGTGATCAAGGAATAAGTTTCCTATTTCTCCTCAGCACCTGCTCCACAGGGTAGAAATTCTGCTCAGAGGAGGGTATACCAAGCCTTGTAGACTAGAAATTCCCTTCCTGACAAGGAGCATGATGATAATTCGTACCAGTAACCTCAGTTGCTATGATAAAATGTTAGAAGATGTATCAGAAACAGGAAAGTATGATCCTTATACAAGAAAAAATGCAGACAATAAAAACTTTCTGAGGATGCCCAGAGGCTATAATTAGTAGACTTTAAAGCAGCTATTAAAATATGTCCATAGAACTAAAGGAAATCATGTTTAAAGAATTAAAGGAAGGTCTGACAACAATGTCTTAAACAGACAACAGATTTAAGCTGCAGAAGAAGCAGCAAACATAAAGATATATCGATAGAGAATACATAATCTGAAGAATACAAAGAAGAGTAAAAAATGAATAGGCCTTTAGAAAAGTGTGGGACACCGTTAATCATACCAATATATTCATAATAGGTGTGACAGAGGAAAAGGAGGGAGAAAAAGGACCTAAAATATACTGATATAAAGGTTGAATGAATGAATGAATGAATGAATAAACAAATAAATAAGGGGTTAGACAAATTTCCTAGGTAGAAGATATTCAAATGCTAACAAAGTTATATGACTCTATTCTAGTCTTAAAGAACTTATCAATCTTGCTTTTTTCTGTCCACTCTTTTTTTTTCTTTTTTTTAAAATTTTATTTAAAGAGAAAATAAATGCAAAACAGAAAAAGGGGTAGAAACAATACAGAATTTCAGAAAAAATAGCAGTAAGAAATCACTAGTTGATAAATTACATATTGTCTTTTTAGACCTAGTTGTTAAAGTTACAAAATTAAAGCATACAAAGTGGACATTCAAACAGTGAGACTGCGAAGAAGTTCAATGATCCAGTAACAACTTAGCAACATGGTTATCAATCCTACACACTTAAACATACATGCAGCCATATCCTCTAGAGCACTTTCTTTTCTTCTTTTTACTTTTTAAGTCCATTATCTGCTTAGTTATATCCTGTTTCAGGTTGCTCAGTACCTTACTGACTTGTTTTGTTGTTTTTATATACTTTTAATCACCTTATATAAGTCTGGTGCCTTGTTTTTAAGATTCTCCTCATCCATGATCCATGGATCAGCTTTGGTGGAGTTGGGAGATTTTTGGAGGTATTTTGTTACTTTCTTATCTACTTTTGTTTTCTGTCCACTCTTATTGTCACTTAGAATTTAGTTAAATGTATCACTTATCTTATTTGGGTTATTGCAAAAGACTATAAAGACTATAAATTTTATCTCCATACTACAGTCAAAAGTTATTTTTTAAACTAACATTCAATCATGCTTTCCTGCAGTTTCTCCTATCTATAAGCATAGCCTATTCCTCTCAGACATGCTTTACTGGATTATTTGGAATTTCTTAGGATCACCATGGTGTTTATTTTATTTTTTTAAAAAAGGCTTCTGCACAATGAAGAATAAAAACCACAACTGTCCCTGCTTATGTCTTGTTGCTCATGTCCTGTTGCTGTACCCATGAAGTTCTAAATGGGAATTACTATGTGATTAGATAGGACTCTATTATAGGAAGGGTTAACCTTCCAATTATATATTATATAATAAAATAAATAAATAAATATGTATAAATATATATAAATTTATAATGCATAATCTATCATACAATAAGTATATAATGCATACAATGATTTAAGAAACCCTAATCACCTGTATAACTGAACCAATACAGTGTTTCCACTTAAAAGCAGTATGAGTTCATTTTCTCCACTACCTCCAGAAGACCAACTAATATTTCAGTAAAGGTATTCAAAAGGTGTAGACATCTAGAGATAAAAAGAATTAGGAGGCAGAAGTATATTGGATAGGTAAACAAAATCTTGGGTGGTAGAAAGTAAATGCAGAAAGCAGATTAGAGAAAGCTAAAATCCAATGTGAGCACAATTAGGATGTGCTTCTCAATCTTTGACTATAGGGAATACAATGGACTGACAAACTGGATACAGGACTCTGATTCAACTATTGACCAAGAACAAAGCAACACCAAAGTAGATTCATTCCTATGAGATATGGTAATCTGATGGCCAACTCTGGTTCAAGGACTCCCAATAGGCCTTGTGAAAACATCCTTGAAACTGTATCTTAGTCTAGGATTTTCCTTAATCTTTCTTTATTTGTTCCCTTTCTCTTCCAAAAGAGTCAGACCTGTATAACTTGGAAAGCTTCTTTGTCAGGCTCCTTGGGCTCTCTACCTACTCATTTTCACTCACAGGTAATCTACCAGTAAATTTCTTGTGCACCTAATACTTTATCAATAGCACTTTTTTATAGATCCAAAATTAACACAGTAAGCTTGTAATAAACCAGCAGTAAGAAACTAGCTCACATATCAACTAAAATATTTCCAAGGCTTACTGGTCACCGCCATTGGGAGGCTTGCTTCCTGCGAGCAGCCAGCAGAGGCAAGGTGACCCAGCCAGATATGCTTCCATTTGCTGGCCACCACTATTGGAAGGCTTGCTTCCTGTGGGCAGCCAGCACAAGAAGAGAGACCCAGACAGATTGGCCTCTGCCTGCCTGCTGCCACCATCAGAAGCCTTGCTTCCGGCAGACAGCCAGAGGGGGCAGGAACATGTAGCCAGGTAAGCCCTGTGCACCCACAGGCCACCATTGGGGACCTCTGCTTCCTTCAGGCAGCCATCCACCATCTGGAGAATCAGACAAACACACCTGTGTATACCTGCCACCATCTCAAGAGTCCTCGTGTAGACATGCAGGCTAAGAGAAGAAGCAGCCCCACCACCAGGCATCCTTGGCTATTGCAGAAGCCTCAGTGTAGCTACACAGGTCTGGAGAAGCCCGCCCCATGCCCTGCTATATCCCTGTAACCCTGGGGTCAGAGAAACTCAGGTGCTTGTCCCATTCTCCTACACTGTGGAGGGGTAGCCAATGTGGAAAGTGTCTGGATGACACAACTGGTTTGTTGGGAGGAACCTAGGAGAATGTTAAGACAAAAGAGCAAAAGGCAATCTCAGACCTCCAACCCACACAGAACAAGTCTGGGAGATACAGTCATGGAAGAAAACAGAAGTTGCACACCTGAAATCTCTGAGAGGATTGCAACTGAAGTAAAGAAACAACTTCATGAGACTAAAAGTAATCATATCAGAAATAATGTCTCAGGTAAATCACAAGCATAATGAAAGAATTGCTCAGTGTATCTAAAGAAGATATAGATAAAAAAAGAGGAGCACAAGAAAATGATGGAAACCTTGAGTGAACAATATAGAAAGGAATTACAATGCATGAAACTGATTCAAAGAGATAACTAAGAAATTAAAAAGTCAATTGAAAGCTGGCAAAACCACTTGAAAGAGACTGATGATAGACTTTCAGACCTTGAAGACAGGAACACAGCTAGTGATTGTGAAAGGAAAGATCTCTTAAAAATAACACGGAACCAAGAAACAACAATTGAATGGCTGCAAGACTACACAAAGAAAAATAATTTAAGAGTAATTGGTATCAGCAAAGAAGCAGGGGTCAACACCAATGAAATAAAAAGACTTTTTATAGAAGTAATGGTAGAAAACTTCCCAAACATGGGAAAATGATCTGGCTTATAGATAAATGAGGCATATAGAATTCCAACTAGCCATAACCAAAGTATATCTACACCCAGACATATAATAATCAAGATCCCATAAATTCAGCATAAGAACAGAACATTAAAAGCTATTAGAGAAAAGAAACTGATCATCTACAAAGGAAAACCCATCAGAATCATAGCAGACTTGTCAACACAAACCATCAAGTCAAGAAGAGTTTGGAGTGAAGTGTTTCAAACCCTGAAAGAAAACAACTTCCAATCCAGATTGAGGTACCCTGCAAAACTATCTTTTAAAATTGATGGAAAAATAAGATACTTCCATGATAAAGAACAACTGAAGGAATTCATGACCTCCAAACCAACCCTACAGAGAGTGCTAAAGGAAATTCTAGAGAGAAATAAAGATGACCATGATTCCAGTAACAGCAGGAGAGGAGGACTGCCAAACAGGACAGGCAATTGAATGAAGGGGAAAAGTGGAGGGCCAACATCAGGAGGATAGCACTGCAGAGATGAACCAATGTATGCTGGTTGGAACCATTAATATAGATGGCCTCAATTCACCAATAAAAAGAAACACAGGGAGAGCGGATCATGCAACAAGATCCATCAATATACTGTATACAAGAAACACATTTAACTTGAAAGGAAATTCATAGACTGAAAATCAAAGGAGAGAAAACATTGTTTCATGCAACAGGAGACCAGAACAAAGAGAGGGTAACTTGCCATTAACCTCAGAATGGATAAGAAAGATATGGTATTTTCATATAATGGAAAGCTACTCAGATAATCTCAAGGCTATTATAGGTAAATGGATGCTACTGAAGATCATGTTCATGGGTGAAACGATTTGAACTCATATGGATGAACCCTAGCACAAAAAACCAAGAGGAGTTAGTGTGTTCCAAAAAGCGTAATAGATATTTTGCAAGTGATAGGGGAGAAAACACTTAGGAGGGGAAGATGGTAACCACTGTTAATTTCTTATTGTCTTGTCTTGAACTCTCATATCAGTTTCACAATTTTGTTAGGTTTGGTTTTGTTCTGTCTTGTTTTGTTAGATTGTACTATGTCTGATGATATGGGCAGCTATTTTGAACATAATGACATGTATTATGGTAATCATTGTTGGTTTCTTATTATCTTGTTTCGAAGTCCTATAATGCTCTCATTCTTTTAATTGGTTTTATTGTTTTGTTTGATTTTATTATGTGTGAGGGTATGAACAGCTATTTTGAAGAAAATGAGACATTATGGTAGCCATTGTTCATTTTCCGTTATCTGTTTTTGAAGTCCTGTAATGTTTTCATTCTCTTGTTTTGATTGGTTATAGTCTGTTTTCTATTATTTGATTTCAATATGTGTGAAGATATGGACAGCTATTTTGAAGAAAACAGGAGACATTACGGTAGCCATTGTTGATATCCTATTGTGTTGTTTGGAAGTTCCATAATGCTTTCATTCCTTTGTTTTGATTGGTTTTACACTGTTTTGTTTTGTTTGAATTTATTGTGTGTGAAGGTATGGACAACTATTTTGAAGAAAACAAGAGACATTATGGTAGCCACTGTTGATTTCCTGTTGTCTTATTTTCAAGTGCTGTGTTGTTTGCATTGTTCTGTTTTGATTTTTTTCTTTTATTCTCTTTAAAAAATGAGGATGAAAAGAAAAGAAATAGTCCCAAGAAAGGTTCAGAAATAGGAAGCATCAGGCATTTTTCAAGGGTGAATTACAAAGAAGAGCGCATAATAGGGCTGATCAAAACTTTCCAGAAGCAGTCTGACCCTAGGTATTCTCAACCAAGCAAACTATTCTTTCGATACTTTTTGTAGACTTAGAGATCTAGACTCATAGCTGAGGTCAAAATGAGGTGCTGTACTCACACAGGAAGATGAACTGGAAACTTCGTATGCTAAACATTAAAATGAACACCCTCAACTTCTCTAGTTGGCTTCTCAAACCACTGTAATCAGGTTTAGATATCCCCTGTGTATCTCACCTCCCACTATATGTTCTCCTAGCCGGAGGGACAAGATTAGGAGTTTCTTCTTTGTGAAACTGATCTGCTTAAGAACAAAAGACAGATACTAGAGATCCATAGACTCATGAAAAATGGCTTGATCTTTGATCGTCTATGATTAAGTTATGCAGTATGCATTAAGTTAGTAGGCAACTATTTAATACTTGCCTCTTAAAAATAAAAGAACCACTATAGATCATGAGATATTAGAGAAAAGCCTTTAAAATGAAAGAGCCTTAAACAAAGAAACAGAAAAAAATTCTGAAGAAACCATTTCCTGCATTAATAACTAAAAGAAAATTCAAAAAATACTGTGATTGATAGGAATGACATGAAGTTCATGAAACTATTAGCTAGAGATGGTAACACAGATCTGTAATCCTAGCGCTCCTGAGGCAGGAGGATTGCTGCAAGTTCTAGGCCAGCCTAGGCTACTTAGAAAGTTTAAGCCCAGCCAGAACTATATAGTGAGACCCTGTCTCAGAAAGCATGCCTCCTAAAAAAAAGCATGCATCCTAAACAAAGCATGAAACTATTTAATACTAACAACTTAAAAGAGAAACAGAGAACAAAAGCCCTTGAAAGTAAAAAAATGAGAGCGAAAACAAGAGATTTGTACAGAAGGATTAGAAGATTAAGTTGAGGAAATATCTCAAAGTAGAAAAAAAAAGATGAAGGCATGGGAATAGGAAAGAAAAGGTTAGAGATGGTGGCCAATCTTGTGCACAATGACATTATTTAAATAACAGCAGCCAGAAAGGAAAGCAGAAAAACAGGAGTGAAAATAATTAAGCTTTCTTTGCATTGAAGAATGAGTTTTCAGATTTAAAAAGATTTTTAAGTACCTAGCATACCTTTTTTTATTAGTACACATTTACAGTACATAATGATTATAGATCATTGTGGGGAGTTGGTACATGTATATAACATAGCTTGATTCCTTTTCTTTCCCCTTTTACTCCAGTCTGTCCTCTTCCCTGCATTTCTAGATCCCCTTCTCATTTGCAAAAGATCTATATTCCTGTTTATTACTGTCTCTTATTTAAAAATGCTCACAATAAAGCACATCATTATGAAATTCAGAGTATTAAAGAGAATAGCATTAAAGTTAAAAAAAATCAGAAAAAGGGCCAGGTACTATTCAAAGGCAATATGTCATTCATTTGATCCTCTCAATAACTCTAGAGGTAGGTTAGATGTTATACCTGATTTTTTAGATGATGAAACTTAGGCACAGAGAAATGAAATGTCTATTACACAGCTGGCAAGTGAGATATGAATTCAAATAGTCTTGCTGCACCATATAAACTTTTATCCATATGCTATAATTTTTCAAAAGCTCAGAGAAGTAACTTTTGACCTAGAACTCTATGCCTAGTCAAACTATCAACCAAATTGTAGAATAGCTTAAAGACATTTTCAGGTGTTTCAAAACAAATGTGCCTATTCTCAGGAAATTACTAGAGGGCATACTCTACCAAAGTGAAGAAAAAAAAAAAAACACCGGAAGTCTAAAAAACAGACTCTAATACAGATGAAAGCCAAAGACAGATCCCTTGATGAGAGCCAAGTTGTAGCAACTAATTTGTAATGGAACAGATGAAGAACTCACACGAAGAGCCCTTGGTTGCCAAACATACATACAAATAAACAAACAAATGTGATAAACTATCTGATGGGGTGGAATGTACTGAGAGAAGTTATACAGTCCAGTTGGAGAGTCTAGGGATAAATTAGCAATAATACATTAAACATAAAAAACAAGAAGTCAACTATTCCAAGTATAACAATAAATTATATAAGAAATATAATCATATTATACCAATGATTCAACTATGAACAATATAGAAGTGGCAATGAGAAGTGAGGAGGGAGCAGATAAGAGGGTGGGGGCAAGCAGTAACCTTACAATAGCTTTTTTAATTCAGAAAATTGATTAAACATAAAAAACCTATGTGCTTACATCACTTAGATAAAAGTTAAACTCAATTATGTATAGAACCACAGCAAAACTTTTACTTTGTCCATCAAAAACCTCTTATTGAGAAGACAGGGCCAGGGATTAAGCTCAGTGGCATAAGCATCTGCCTGGCAAGTGCAAGGTCATGAGTTTAATCCCCGGTACCAAAAAAACAAAGCAAAACAAAATAAGACAGAGCACTCGGCTGCTTTCTTATACCAAACTGTGAAACTGCTGAGGTCGGGTTGAAATGTGTTCTTACATATTTGCTATACACACACACACACACACACACACTGAAAAAAGAGAATAAAAAATGCTTCAATGTATAAAGGATAGAAAGAGAGAACACAGCTATAAACTAGGTTCCTTAGAAAGTTCATTTTCCCCTACTAAACTTACTGAGAGATAGATGACAGCACCAGAGGTCTTAGAAAAGCTTGCTTTGTAAGTAGTCCAACACTGGTCTTGCTTGTCTTTTGGGGAGAATAGTTATTTTACATGTGACAAAGTATAAAGCTCCTTGTTGAGAGTAACAAAGCCAATGTAATGGGCCAGTGCTGCAAAAGCATACTGCAACTGACAAAAGCAAGCAATTTCTAGCTCTTTTATTTATTGTTTAAACTTCTTTTATTAGCCAACTTAGTGTTTATCTTCCTGTATAATATTTAAAAACCTTTTGTTAAGATACCAGACATTTAAAAAGCATCATTTGAATGGTGCCAATACTCATTCAAGTCATGGATACTTTGAAATAAATACAAGCCTCTGTACTGCTGACCAGTGGCTCTCCCATTTCATAGTAAGCATTCATTTTATACTGTCCCAATTCATACCAAGTCTGATCCACTGTTAATAGAGTACTAAAAACCACAATTAAAACGATCCTTTTTTCTTGTTTTATTTCTTAGTTAATTACTATGTTCAAACAGATAATTGGAATAATTTCTTTTTAAAATTCTCAGTTTTGCCCATTTTTATTCTTTCCTTTTAAAAAATATGGCATGTACCTCATTAATGTCATTAGTTGCTGCCTGCTGAGAGAAAATGCTGATTTTGTGCACATGGAATCAATTTTCAGAATTAAAAAAAGCTTTTGTAAGGTTACTTCTTCCATAGTATTTATTTTCTCAGAAGCTTTCCATGTAGGAAATGCTAAAGCATTTAAAAGCAGGATGAAAGGTGTTTGATTACCAAATCTACATTTATGGAATGAAACTTCTTCAATCCTCTTCTTTTGCTATATATTCAGCTATTTATCCTTGCTGCAACCTATAATGTATAAAGAAGCTTACATAGACCTTACAAAGTTTCCTTCCTTAGGATGTCTAAACATTTCATACCTTTATATTTGTATATTTAGGGACAAAGATTACTTGAGTGAAGCAATATTCAACCAGTAAAAAGAAATTAGGAAACTATGTTGGTAAGAGGGGAAGGGGAGGCAGAAAGGATATAGGACACCATGTGTAGAAATCCTAGAGCAACCAAGATAACAGGTCCAGAACAGGGGTACTAGGAGTAGGGAAACAATGCCAAGGATAAGCTTCAGGGCTGACTAGAGTCACAGGCAAAGAAAAAGAAAATTCAACATATAACCAAGATTACTTTAAGAAGAGACACAAATTCAAACATGCAAAGTCAGATTCAGGATCCTGATATGGTGTGAAGATAATGCCCTTAGAAGCCACAGAAAGAGAAGGAACACTGCCTAGCATATATATTCACTTCTCTGATAAAATACTATCTAAGGTAAGCTGCTTTCCCAAGTTTGGATTGGTATCCCAGTAGTTCTATATCATAAGTCTGCCAGTGAAAGTTTAGCCCTTTTTAATATCCAACTTTCTTGTTGTGAAGTGCTGTGTTGCTTACATTGTTCTGTTCTGATCTGCTTAGATTTGTCCTCTTTTGTTTTATCCTCTTTAAAATAAAAAATTAAAAAAAGATAACAACATGTATCAACTAACAATCTTATGTTAATTTTTTGAATTCTGTATTATTCTACCTTTTTTTCTTTTTCTATTTTATTTTTTTATTTCTTTACTTTTTTATTTGAAGAGAAAAAAACAGGAAAAGGGTAGAAATAATACAGATTTTTTTAAAAAAGATAAACAGTAAGAAATCACTAGTTGATAAATTATATATTGTCCTCTTAGGAATAGTTGCTCAAGTTACAAAATTAAAGCATACAAAGTAGATATTCAAACAGTAAGACTGTAAACAGATATGCATGCATGAGTCTTTACATGTATTTCTATCCTTTCTGTATTAGAGGGAAAAACAAAACATAGCACGACAAAACAAAACAAATTCCTATAAGAATACAAAACCAAAAAGTCATATAAACCACAGTATAAAGTGATCTACAATGGTTACTGTGTTGTCTCTTGTTATCTTCAATAGAATTGTCTATATAATCAGGCATATTTGAATATAGCAGTATAATTGAATATAGCAGTACATAACAATATTAGTAAAAACAAAACATTGTAGACAATGTAAAACTTCAAAGGCAAGTAATACTCAAACCAGAGTGGGTATCCTAGTGAATATTGTCATCTTCAGTGCAGTGGCCTATACTCTCAGACTTGATACTATCAATCATAACAGCTTTGAATAAAATCTGTCAATACAAAACAGCAATCTAACAAACCAGATTCGATTAAGATCGGTCATGGTAAAACAGTGTAAGTTATACAGAGCTTCAGATTAAGTTAATAGGAAATTAAGGATGATTACCGTACTATATCTTGCTATTTTCAGGATAACTGTCTGTGCCCTCAAATCTAGTACAAGTGGACAAACTGGAACAGAATATAATCCATCTAAGCAGAGAGGTGTGAGTAATGTGGGTTTTAAATCCTGGTACACTATTAACAATATCCTCTGCCTTTATTTTTAGACTACTCCTCCCCTTTCACTCCCACAGAGTGCTGCGCATTTTGGGTTCCACCAACTCCATCAGTTTTTAGATTGGGGGGGCAACCTGCTATTTACCTAAGTGGTTCCAAACTTTCTTGCTCCTGGACTTGATCTCAGGTTGTATTCCTTTACCTACAAAAGCCTCAAGGTTTTCCTCTTTCCAACCTATCTGCAGGTGATGGTCGAGTTGCCCCTATTTCTCTCCGGCTCCCTGTCACATAAAGCATTGTTTTCTCATATTTGATTTTCGGTCCATAAACCCTCTCTCAGGTTGATTATATTTCCTATACAGAGCATCTTGATGGACCCTACCTACCTCCTGATCTACTCTACCAGTATTTATTTTTTTTGTCTGTGTGTATCAAGGCCATCTATGTAAGAGATTATAGCCAACCTTCTCTGCCTCATTTCTGCTATGCTAATTTTCTGCCATTGTTTTTTCTTTCTTTCTTTAAAAAAGGAGATGGTTAAAAATAAAAAGTATTACTGGATCAGCTACTGTATATAGGAGAAGTTTCTTGAGGGTGAAGATTGCTTCCATCTATTTACCACAAAATGCCAGGTACTACATTTAATAGATGGCATACATAGTAGACAATACATAATTACCAAGTGTGATTTTGAAGAATGTGAATCAAGTGGATTGTCTTTGAGCTATAAATGGAGTATCTAAATATCCTGTTATGGAGTGAACTCTGGAATAAATATTACTTATTACAAAGAGAAGATACATAATAGTATGCAGAATATGTTATTCTTTATCCAAGAAAGAGGAAAATGTGTGTGTTCACACATTAATAAAATTTATAATTTAAGTAATAAAATTATTAGTTATGGAGAGGGAGGTAACTGGGATGGAAAACACACTTCTCTGAATGTACCTCATTTTAAAGTTTGTGTTTGAAAACATTTAAATGTTTTATACAACTATAAAAAATTAAACCAAAATGCCTAGAAATAAAAATCAAAATGAAACAACTTAATATTAACTGTAACAACTTATTTTAAAAGGTTTGAATTTTGAAATAATTTCAGAGTTAGCAAGTTACTGACTATTTTGCAATTATAAACCTAGCTACTACTATTCTAGTAATGCAACCTGTTCCCATGGCACTTTATCATTCTTAAAACCTGTCAACACAAAGTTACAATAAAAGGATGGCCAATGACAAGGTTCCCAACCAGGACTCCATAGATTTCCAAATGTGCAGATGAAAAGAAGATGCCATTGAAATTTGTAAGTGTTGCTTAAAAGATGTGTGGCTTGATCTTTTGAAAAAGAAAGCACTGAGAGTCTGACCCAGAAAAAGTTTCTGTATAAAACCTAGAAAGGGGTTCCCAAAGCATTGCATCTCAAATTCCCAGTTCTAAAGGTGATCCTTTCATTGTCTGAGCTATCCATTCATTTCAAAGATAATACAGAATGGTGATGTTGGAACTTAGGGTGCTGAGCAAGAAAGCAACACCTCCCTCCCCCTTCCTGGTAAGCAGCCGAGGCATGAGCCAGCAACGGGTGAGCCAGAAAGCAAACCAGTCAGAGTCTCCCGAGATCCACACATGTTGGAACTTAGGGCGCTGAGCAAGAAAGCAACACACCTCCTTCCTGGTAAGCGGCCAAGGTATGAGCAAGCAGTGAGCAAGCCAGGAAGAGAATCAGTCAGTGTCTCCCATGAACCTACTGGAGCATGGGCTGAGTATCAAATATTCCATCCCTGTCTCCTCCTCCATTAGCAACTGGGGGCCAGAGGTCTGAGCATCTCCTGGGAGGATGACCATATGCAACATAGCAAATATGGGAGATTTCCTTCTATCTTCTCTTTGAAGGCAAACATTATTTTCACTGTTTTGCTTTGTTCTGATTAATTGTTTTGCTCCATTCAATATTCTGTTCTGATAGATTTTATAATGTTCTGGTTTTGGTTTGATTTTGCTATACCTGATTGAAAGGACAACTACTGTGAAGATAACAAGATATACAATGGTACCTATTACTGTTATCCCAGTATCCTGCTCTAAAGTTCTGTACCAATTTCACTGCATTGTCTTGATTGGCTTTGCTCTGTCTTGTTCTGTTGTATTTTACTACCTTCAAAATAAATTTTAAAATATACAGGATGGTGATGATGAACAAAGCCCTGGATATGACAATAGTGACCTTGAAACATGGTTCTGCCATTTACTTGGTTTTTGAGCCTAAATAAATCACTTTGCAATTGTAAGCTTCAGTTCTTTCGCCTGTAAAATAGGTATAACATAGTACCTACATAGTAGAATTGTAATGAGAACTAATGAGACACATCGTAAGGCACCTTATAACACTACAATCCTAATGAAATATTATCTACTGTTAGTATATTTTTGTATTATTCTTACCACTGTAAAACTCTATCCTTCTATTTCACCCTCACAGACTTCTATTCTTAATTACAACGGAAATAAAGTAAAAATCTTCCAACCAGAGTATCAATGGAAACAAAGCTAAGATCTACTATTATATTTGACAAAATTCTATAATAGCCTGTCCCTATCTGAAAGTGAAGTTATTGGAATTAAGATTCTTTAAAATCACGTTTAAAACCATGATAAGAACTTCTAATCACAAAAATTTAATTGAAACAGTGCTTTCTCTTTTCACTGAACTAGAAAACTAAAAAAGGTATGAAATAAAGATTTTTAGACACTGAAACAATTCTTCATTGAAGCAAATTCAAGTCCTCAACATAGGGAAAGAAAATAGAGTATGGCTTTGTCACTGAGTTGAGAAGACAGGAATCACAGTTCAGGGAAGATGAGGGAGAGGTAATGTTCTGGACAGAGTACCAAAGAAAAGGGAAATAGGCACAAACAAGCTCCCAAACCTGCAAAAAACCACCATGGGTCTTTAACAATATTTTGTGCATGCATATTTTGAAACTCCATAAGTCTGGGCAAAGAGAGAAAAGAGATGCTGCGTTTCTAATCATACACAGTATAGATACCTCACTTAATGTTAAAGACAATTCACACTTAAGTACTAGAATTTAAGTGCTAAAATAAAAGCTATTCTAGTTTTGGACTACTGAAACAAATTGTACAAAGGAAAAAAACAACTCAATACAAAAGACTTACAAATGATAGTTGTGCAAATACTACAAGGCAGGAACTTCAAAACAGATTAGAAACATGCTCAAGGAGTTAAAAAGAATGCATGGACATAATAAGGAAAGAAATACAGTAGGAAAAATAACTAAGAACAAAAAGGAGCTTCTAGAATTGTAAAAATATGTTACGTATAAAACTCATTAGATGATTATACAGACTAGATAATGCATGACAAAAACAATGATTTCAAATACACAGTTACACAAAAAACAATGATTTTGAAGACACTGCCACTTTAAGAAGTGCTCCAAATGTAAGCATTTCTTAAAAAGAGAAAAAATTATTACATTAAACACATTAGCTACATAACATGTAGGAGTGAGGGTTTTTTTTTTTTTTTTGTACTGGGGATTGAACTCATGACTGCATGCTTGCAAGGCAGGTGCTTATGCCGCTGAGCTATATCCCCAGCCTGGTAACATGTAGGAGAGTCTAACATACATGTAATTGGAGCCCTCCAAACGAAAGGAGACAGAAACTAATAAGCCCACAGATATAAGTTAAAAGAATGTCAAGCAGATTAAAACACAAAGGAGTTGGATTAAGAAAAACACATTATCAATAAACTGCATAAAATAAGTGGCAAAATTAAAGTTTTAAATTTTAAAAGAAATCAAATAAAAAAGGACACACTTCATAAAGGAAAAACAAAGATAAAAGACCAATTTGTCATAATGACACGGTCAGTTCATCAAGGGGGTATAGTATGCACCTAATAAGATAGCTTCAAAATACATGAAAGTCAAAAAATGACAGAACACATCAATAGAAATATCCACAATTATAACTGACAAAACAGGCAGAAAATCAATGAGTTGAGTACAAATATTAACTAACTTGAAATAATTGATAGTTTTAGACTTCTAAACATGAGTCACTTACATGTTCTGTTTAACTCTGTGGGACATTTCCTGATATGCTAAATTCTGGGACATCAGACAAAAAAATCTCAGTAAAGTTAAAAGGATTCAAGTCACATAAAGTATATTCTATGACTACAATAAAATTTAGAGCTCAATATTTGAGTTTAATCATTTTGCAAATGAAAATGCAATTGCTAATAACTTATGAGTCAGAGCAAAAATCTAAAGGAAAAATAGAAACTATTCTGAGAGCCATTTTTTTTTGTACCAGGGATCAAACTCATGACCTTGCACTTGCCAGGCAGGCTCTTATGCCACTGAGCTAAATCCCCAGCCCATAGAAACTATTCTGAGCTGAATAAAAATGTGAACGACTGCTAAAGCAGCACTTGGGGAAATTTATAGTATTAAACAAATACATCAGAAAAGAAGGAAAGTTTCAATACAGTGTTTTTATTTTCCAATTTAAGAAATCAGAAAAAGATGAAAAAATTAAATCAAAATAAGTCTATGAAAGGAAAACAAAAAGACCACCAAAGTTGAGAACAATGAAGTGTAAAAATAAAATAACAAAAAAGTAAAACAAAAAGCTGGTTCTTGAAATAGATCAATGAAATTGGTAAACTTCTATCCAGCTGAACCAGGAAACAGGAGATAATATTAAAGACAAAGCAAAGTGACCTCACTAAAGTTGTTATAGATATAATAAAGATAATAAATATTATAAGCAATTTCATAACAAATTTACCAACATAGATAAAATAGGCAAACTGATGAAAGAGAGCAAGGACCAAAGTTCACTTAAGAAGGAATAAACTGAATAGCCCTATGCTATAAAATTAGAATCTTTAGTTAAAATTATCCCTCAAAGAAAATTCTAGACCCAAATGGTTTCACTGATGGTTTCACTATGACACATATAATAAAGAAATAGTATTAGTTGTACACAAACACAATGGTTTCACTATGACACATATAATAAAGAAATAGTTGTACACAAACATTCCCCTCTCAAATTGAAAAGGAACACTTCTCAACTATTCTGTGAAGTCAGCATTACCTTGTTACTGAAATTGGACAGAGACATTACAAGAAAGCTATGGAGTAATATGCAATTTTCATGAATTCAGATTGGCATATCACTACAAAATCAAATAATTCATCATGACAGTAATCTAAAAAGAAAATTACACACAATTCAATAAGTGCAGGAAAAGCATTTGACAAAATCCAACATCTATTTTTAATAAAAAAAACTGAGCAAGCTAGGAATAAAATTGAACTTCTTCAACTTAAAAAAATTCACCCACAAAACCCTACCACTAACAACATACTTAACGGTAAAATAACAATCTTTTTAAATGATGAGGATAAAAAAAAAACATTTCTTGTCTATATGGTACTAGAATAAAGTTCTAGCCAATGTGATAAAGCAAGAAAACCAGAGGAATCCAAACTGGGAAGGAAGATGTAATGCTAATTGTATTTGAAATGACACAGTTGACAATAATCCATGAGGAAAAAAATTGTTAGAACTACTAACTGAGTTTAGAAACCTTACAGAATACAAGACCGATAAATAAAAATCAACTTTATTTATGTATTTTAACAGTAACAAAATTGGACATTGAAACTAAAACAATTTATAATAGCACCAAATATATATAATACAGAAATTGATTTTTATGAAAGATGTGAAAAATATTTACTCTAAAAATTATAAAATGCTGCTGGGATATTAAAGAAAACTAATAAATAATAGCTGTTGAGTTGATAAATTGGAAGAGTTGATGTTACTATTCTCCCTAAATCATTCTACAAACAGGCTGTATTTATTTTTCAGAGTGCTGTATTAACTGAAACATGTGTATAATCTAGACAAGATGAATCTGATACAAGAAAATATCAGAAAATAGCTCAGGATATAAAGTGCAGAAAGAGCCTGACATGGTATTGTTGATAAAGGTGTCAAAATATCTCAATGGGGAGATGATAGCTTTTCCAACAAATAGTGCTGGAACAACTAGCTACCTATAATCTCAATCCTTCTCTCACATCACACACAACACTTATTTTGAAAGGGTTCAGAAACCTATAATAATAGCTAAAACTATAATTATAGGACAAAATTTTTAAAAATCTGCACATACTTGATGTAGGTAAAGTTTTCTTAGGATACAAAAACCATGAACCATAAAAAACATAGCAAATTGGGAATAGAGAGAAGTTAAGATGGCCACTCAGTGAGCAACAAAATACAAAGCCTCCCAGATGAAACAACTCATTTGCCAGAATAAAACACCCTGGAGAGACCCAGACAGAGGGAGATGGATCCTCTTGACACAGGAAGAAATTAAAATGTAAAAAACCTCATCAAATACGTTGGGACTACAACTGAAACAGCTAAAAATTATGGGACACAGCGTTTTCGTTCATGGCGACCCACCAAGTTTGCAAAGGCCTCAATCAGTGCCGGCTGGCAGAGCTGCTCAAACTTGTTCCTGTCACCACTCACAGGAACCATAGCAGCACTGAAATCGGCGGTTGGTGAGCCCAACAAAGAATGGAGCTGGCAAAGGGACCTTCATTAATCCATGGTCAGTGATCGGAAAGAGACCCCCCCCAAAGGAAGGGCGTGACCAAATGGGCGACATGTTGGAATCAAGCAAGGGGACCCAATGAGCCATCCCAAATCGATTCCCTCTGCCTAGCAAGCACTAACCGGTTGAAGGCCCCTGAAGTTTGGTTGGCCTGGTGGGGAGGGGCAGGCATATGCAGCCACTGCTTACACCTCAGTGACAAGAGCAGGCAGGAGAGGGCGGAGGTCCCTCGCCAGTGTGCTTCAGAGGAAACGGGGCCAAGAGGGAAGGGGGCTGGGAACCTGCACTGTACACCTGTGTGGAGGAAGCCAGGACCATGACAGGAGAAAGGCAGGAGGAGGCCCCCAGCCCAGAACCCTGAGAGCCCTGATCCAGGAGAGGGAAAAACAAGGGAGACTGAGGGCGGCAAACACACAACATCAGACATGGCTTCAATGGACATTAAGAGATATCTTTGGGACCTTGTGGATGAGCTCAAAACTGAAATATTAAATCAGGTAAAGCAAGATATGAGTAGAGTAATAAAAGAAATGCTCTCAGGAAGCATCTCTCAGGAAGATACAGATGGAAGAAGGGAGAAACACACAAAAAAGAGAGAAACATTTGATAAAGAATACATGAAGCAGATTCAAAGAGACTACCAAGAAATTAAAAATTCCATTGAAAGCTGGCAAAACTCCCTAAAAGAAACTAAGGATAGACTATCAAAACTTGAAGACAAGTTTGCAATTTGTGATCATGAAAGGAAAGATCTCTTAAAAATAACAAGGAAACAGGCAATAACAGTACAAAGGCTAGAAGATGATGAGAATCTACACTTTAAGAATAAGAAATGTGAATGAAGAAGCAGAAATATATACAGGTGAATTACAAAGCCTATACATGGAAATAATTTAGGAAAACTTCCCAAGCATGGGAAAAGAAAATGACATTCAGTTATGTGAGGCATACAGAACTCCAGCCACCTACAACCAAAACAGATATACACCCAGGCATATAATAATCAAGATGCCAGAAATTCAATATAAAAACAGAATATTAAAAGCTGTCAGAGAAAAGAAACAGATTACCTATAAAGGTAAACCCATCAGAATCAAGGCTGACTTCTCAACACAGACCATCAGATCAAGAAGAGCTTGGAGTGAAGTATTCCAAGCCCTGAAAGAAAATAACCTCCAGCCCAGATTGATGTACCCTGCACAACTGTCACTAGAAATTAATGGAAAAACAAGATGCTTCCATGACAAAGAGGAACTGGGGGAGTTTGTGACCACCAATCCAACCCTACAGAGAATACTGAAGGACATTCTAGAGAGAGAGAAAAATACCCGGGATTTTAGGAACAGTGGCAGAAAGGCCTCAATGAGTGGGGCAGGCAGTAGAATGAAGGAGAAAATTAGACAAACAAAGGCAGAAAAATAGCATAGCAGAAATGAGGCAGGGAAGGATGGCTAGAATCTCTAACATAGATGGCCTTGATACACTATATTGTTAATAGAGTACCAGGATTTAAAAGCCACATTACTCACACTACTCTGCTTAGATGTATTCTATTCTGTTCTAGTCATTCTACCTGTACTAGATTTGAGGGCACAGACAGCAATCCTGAAAATAACAGGATATAGTATGGTAATCATCCTTAATTTCCTATTAACTTAATCTAAAGCTCTGTATAACCTACACTGTTTTACCATGACTGATGGTAATCAAATCTGGTTTGTTGGATCATGGTTTTGTATTGATAACTTTTATTCAAAGCTGTTATGACTGATAGTATCAAGTCTGAGAGTATAGGCCACTGCACTTAAAGATGACAAGATCCACTAGAATATCCACTCTGGTTTAATTATTATCTGCCTTTGAAGTTTTATACTGTCTACAGTGTTTTATTTTTACTAATATTGTTATGTACTGCTATATTCAATTATACTGCTATATTCATTTATGCCTGATGATATAGACAATTCTATTGAAGATAACAAGAAACAACACAGCAATCATTGTAGATTACCTTGTACTGTGGTTTTATATGACTTTTTGGTTTCATGTTTTTATAGGAATTTGTTTTTTTTGTTTTGTCTTGCTAAGATTTGTTTTTCCCTCTAATACAGAAAGGATAGAAACACATGTAGAGATCCATGCATGCATAGCTGTTTACACTCTCACTGTTTGAATATCTACTTTGTATGCTTTAATTTTGTAACTTGAACAACTATTTCTAAGAGGACAATATGTAATTTATCAACTAGTGATTTCTTACTGTTTATATTTTTTTTGAAATTCTGTATTATCTCTACCCTTTACATGCTTTTGTTTCTCTTTAAATAAAAAAGAAAAAAAAGTAAAAGGAGGAACAGAAAGTGTTCTAAAGGATATAACTGCATTTATGTTTAAGTGTGTAGGATTGATAACCATGTTGCTAAGTTGTTATTGGATCACTGAACTTCTTTGCAGCCTCACTGTTTGAATGTCCACTCTATATGCTTTAACTTTTTAACTTGAACAACTATGTCTAAGAAGACAATATGTAATTTATCAACTAGTAATTTCTTACTGTTTATTTTTTTTCTGAAATTCTGTATTGCTTCTACCTCTTTTTCTGTTTTGCTTTTTTCCTCTTTAAATAAGATTAAAAAAACATAGCAAATTGGATTGCATCAAAATTTAAACTATTGTTCATTGAAAGATTCCCCTATGCACATAAAATGGAAAGTTACAAATTGTGAGAAAATATTTGTAATATGTATATTTGATAAATAACATGTATTCAGCATATATGAAGAACTCCCCGTATATGTCATGTGAATCAGCAACTAGCGCTATTTTAATAATTTTTTACTGCATGCATATGCCAAGGTTTTAAATCCATTTTCCTATTGATAGAGTATGGATTGTTTCTAGTTTGGGACTATGAGTAACCATTAATTTTCTCCCTCTTGATTCCTTTATCTATAACATCTACTATGTATAATACTTCCCACTCTTGCATAATCTACCCATACAGTTTTCCTCTCCTAAACTGAGGCTAATTAATAGTGCTAAGGGAAATTATATCAGCATATTGTTGAGTGCTGCATCCAGTGTTGCATCAATAGTGCTTTCCTTTCTACTGGCACTTCCCTTAATTAAAAAAAAATGTCAAAATTGCTCCCCTCTTAAACCCTACATGCCCTGCCTGTGACTGCTCCTGTCCAGAGAAACTCTGGAGCCGGAAAGAGAAATAATTCTCTTGGGAAGTACCCTATATTTACTTTCTCATTTCCAATCCTTGTTCAGCCTACTTCAATCTTGCTTCTGTTCTCAGCAATACTGAAACTCCTCTGGTCAAGGTTCTCTCTGTTTTCTGTGTTGTCAATTTCCACTGACACTGCAGTTATTTCCTCCTTATATTATCTGACAACATAGAAAATCTTTTCTCTCTCAGTTGCTATAGAAATATTCTCTGGTGATAATTCTACTTTCTTGTCCCTCTTGCTTCCTCTGGCTTTGTTTACCCTTCCTGTAAATATAAGTGCTCCTCAAGATCCTGACCTTGACCATCTTTTCATTGTGGCACTGTAATCTCTTCATGTTTTTTAAACAAAATTTTTTATTTTAAAGATAATAAAACCTAACAAAACAAAGTAGCATAAATTGATTCAAAACAAAGCAGTGAAATTAGTATAAAGTTCAAAGTAGGATAATACAAGAACAATAGTATATCTTGTTATCATCACAATAGTTGTCCATTTCATCAGATATAGTGAAATCAAACCAAACCAAAACAAAACAGAATAAAACCAATCAAAGCAGAATGTTGAATAAAATAAAACAATTAATTGGAACAAAGCAGTGAAAACAATATTGGATTTCAAAAACAAGATAGAAAGGAATCTCCCATAACTGCTATATTGCATACTGTTATTCTCACAATAGCAGCTCAGACTACTGGCCCCACAACTGCAAAGTCGAACAATATAAACACTCAGTTGCTTTTTGCACCTCAGTTGCTATCAACTCAGCCTATTCTTCGAACCAGCCTGTTGCTTACAGGGGAGTGGGGGCGGGCACCAGGTAGGCTCACAGGAGGTGCTGTCTGACTTTTCTCTTCCTGGTCCCCAAATGGTCTTTCTTTTCATGTTTTTTTTTAATCTTTAAACAATCATGTTTATCATGTGTATTTTCAGAGTTTCATCTATTTTCCTCATAATGACAACTCTCAAATCTTTTATCTTTTGCTCAGATTTTGGTTCCAAGTTTTAGATTAAAATATCTAACTGGTTAACATTTGTATTTTAAAAGTTCCTCAGATGAAACATGTTCAAAATTCTTTTATTCTCCCTAGTTCACTTATGCTTTCAAGTATCTACTAGGATAAAATAGTATTATTATCCACCCAATCATATGAACCAAATGTGGAATTTCCTAGAATTTTCTCCTCAAGCCCAACACTGTCAAGTTCTACCAATTGAACTTCTTTAACATTTCTTCTGTTTAGTCCCTCTCCTCCATCCATGGACACTTCTAAAGCTTTAAATAATGCATCTACCTCTTACGTAAATTACAGCAACTTAGCTGGTTTTCCTTGCTCTTATATAATCTTTTTCACAATACTGTCTGATTGATCTTCCTAACATACAAACCTAAGTATGTGGCTCTCCCTTTGAAACCTACCAAAGGCTTTGCCTGAGGAATCAAGTTTGAACTTCTCAGCTTGGCATACAAGGAACATATAATCTAGTTGATGCATCTTTTATCCTCCCACCTGCAGTTATAATAAAACCAAATGATTGCACTTCCCTGAACAGACTAGGCTAATAATTCACTGCTTCATACTTCTATATATACTTCCCCTCTACTTTTGGTGTCCTACCCCCAACAAGTCCATTTGTGAATTCTTTGACATGCCACAACAGAACTTGTCAGTTACCATTTGCATATAGCAGGGAATGCTTAAATTTTTATGATTACTAAACTGTGTACTTGTTTGTATTGCTATGGCAACACACTGTCTCAAACTTTGTGCTTAAAACAACACAAAATTATTCTCTTACAGTTTTAGAGATCAAAAGTCTGCAGTAAGACTTACAGGGATAAAACAGAAATGTTGGCAGGGCTGGTCCCTTCTGGAAGTTCCAGAGAAGAATTTGTTCCTTGCCTCTTCCAGTTTCTAGAGGCTGCTTACATTCCTTGTGTCATGCTGTCACCCCAATCTTTTCTTTTGTCACATTATCTCCTCAAATAGTCAAATATCCTTTACCTTCATTTTTAAACATTCTTATCATTATACTGAGCCTATATAGACAATCCAGGATAAGTTCCGTATCCTGAGACCTTTAACTTAATCATATATGAAGTGTTCCTTTTGTCATATAATATAACATATTCACAGGTTCTAGGATTAGAATATGAACATCTTTTGGGGCCAGGAAGCATACCAGGAAGCATCATTCAGTCTTCCACATATAACACAGTTATTTATTTAAATATTGTCCCCTTGACTGCATTGAATCCTTTAGGGTGAGTTCATTTATGTCTTCTCAATATCTGACACACAAAAGAAAAATAATAAAGATATGTTAAATAAACCTAACAGAAGATTCATGTTAGAAAGTTAGGTGAAATGGTAATGTGATCTAAGTATTAGAATATCAAATGTCAGAATTTCAATTCAATCATAAGTAGGGTAACAGAGAGAACCACTATCATGTTTCCAAGAATGGAAAAAATGAGGAAAACAGTAATTAAGAAAGATAAAAATGGCAGTACCCAACAGAATCAATTAGTGGTGGCATGAGACTAGAGAATGCCCAGTAAGAAGACTGTTGTACTAGTTTGTCAAGAAGATTAGGACCCGATGGAGGCATTGGTAAGTAGAAATGGAGAAAGTGGGAGAAAGAGACAAAAGATTCATTTTATTAAAAATGGTTAACATTGATTACAGGAACTAATAAAGTATTCTCTAAATAAAAAATAAAAATAATAACATAATAAATTACTCTTTATAAGAGCAATATTAGTGCCACAATTCCACAATGTATCAGTTAGCATTTTTATGATATATGAAGAGATTCATTGGTTCACATCCCACTTCTCATACTATTGTTTAAGCTCCTTTAATTTTCAGAGGAACATTTTGGCTTTACACACACACATGCACACATACACACACAGAGGCACACACAGGCACACACTCAATTTGCACTAAAACTCATTTGAGCATTCAATATTTTTTATTTAAAGAGAAAAAAAGAAAAAGGATAGAAATATTAAGAAATATTACAGAAATTTAAAAAAAGAGTAAGAAATCACTAGTTGATAAATTACATATTATTCTTTGAGAAATAGTTTTTCAAGTTATAAAATTAAAACACACAAAGTGGACATTCAAACAGTGAGAGTGGAAACAGATCTGTTCAACAATCCAGCAAGAACCTAGAAATACGGTTATCAATCCCACACACCTAAACATATATGCAGCTATATCTTTTAGAGCACTTCCTATTTCTTCTTTTTTACAATAGCAATTATACATTTTTAAAAATTTATTTAAAGAGAAGAAAAAAGTAAAACAGAAAAAAAGGGTAGCAACAATACAGAATTCTAAAAGAAAGATAAAAAGGAAAAGGTAAAAGAAAAAACCCCACTAAGAAATCACTAGTTTATAAATTACATATTGTCATCTTGGATGTAGTTTTTCAAGTTACAAAGTTAAAGGATACATAGTAGACATTCAAACAGTGAGACTGCAAACAGTTCTGCTCAAAGATCCAACAAAGATTCAGCAATATGGTCATCTATTTTACACACTCAAATATACATGCAGTTATATCCCTTAGAGCACTTTCTTTTCCTCTCTTTTTTACAACAGCAATTACACATTTTGGTTTTATTACACTTGTAATTCTTATTTACTTTTTACACTAGAGACACAATGTGATATTTATAAATATGATTATTTCACTAATGAGGATGGTCTCAGGTTGTCTCCATTTACCTATGAAGGCCTCAAGATCATCCTTTTTATAGCTGAGTAATACTCCAATGTATAAAAGTGCCACATCATTTTCATCCACTCTGCAGTTGATGGGCATCTTGGTTGTTTCCAAGATTTAGCTATCAAAAATTGTGCAGCTATGAACATGGGTGCACATATATCACTGTGATATGAACTTTTCATTTTTTCTGGGAAAATACCCAGGAGGGGAATAGCTGGATTGAATGGGGCTTCCAATCCTAGTCTTCTGAGAATTCTCCATATGTATTTCCACAATGGTTGCACCAGTCTACATTCCCAACAGTGGAGCAGTGTTCCTCTTTCCTCGCAGCCTCGCCAACATTTGCTATCAGTTGATTTCTTGATGGCAGCTATTCTTTCCAGAGTGAGGTGAAAGCTCAATATTGTTTTAATTTGCATTTCTCAAATGACCAGTGATGGTGAACATTTCTTCACGTATTTATTTGCCATTTGTATATTTTTCTCTGAGAACTGTGTGTTCATCTCATATGCCCATTTTTTGAGGGGGTCTTTGAATTTGGGGGGCTTGATGTTTTTCAATTCTTTATATATTCTGGACACAAGTCCTTTGTCTGAGGAGTTGCTGGCTAAAATTCTTTCCCACTCTGTGGGTTTCTTTTTCACTCTGTTGGTGATCTCCTTTGAAGTGCAGAAACTTTTCAATAATATGAGATCCCAGTTGTTGATTCTTTGAAGTGTTTCCCGTGCAGTTTGCATTTTGTTCATAAATTCTCTGCCTACCCCTATGTCTCCAAGACTTCTACCTATCTTGTCTTCCAGTAGATTTAGTGTTTCTGTTTTAGTATTTAGGTCTTTGATCCATTTAGACTTTACTT
>PVLA01012690.1:0-42397 GCA_004027455.1 Hydrochoerus hydrochaeris | reverse complement strand
TTTTTCTGAGACAGGGTCTTGCTGGTCTTGAGTTCACTTTGTAGCCTAGGCTAATCTCAAACTCACAACAATCCTCTTCCCTCAGCCTCTTGACTGCTGGGATTATAGGCATGCACCATTCTTTAAAAATTTATTACAGTAGAGGATATATTAATCCCCCCCCCAAACACTCCTCTTGTCTCAAACTGCTTCAGCAAGTGGCAAGTATTTTCAAAGGGAGGGAGAGTACTTGAGTGGGATTAATGGCAGTGTTTCTTTTACTGTAATACATTTGTTTAATTTAAACAGTCACTGTATTTGTCAATCACATATATATTCTTTTAAGTTAGTCTCAAACACTCAAATGTCAAGCACAGTAAATATAGTTAAGCATGAGAAAGACTGCTTAGGCTATTTTTAAAAATTACTTCAAAACTCAAGCAATTTCTAAAACATGATACCAAGCTGTTATACTACAATCTAGATTTATCTACATTACACATATTTCTAAAAATAATCTAAAGCAACTCATAAAGAAGACAATTCCATAATTACTTACCTTACTTTATCCCTGAACTTTACAATTGGCACTTTTGCTCGAATCAGTTGAGGTCTCTCAATGTAGCCAGCTGCAAGATAAAAGACACATGAATTCTGCCAGTTTCCCAAATTCATTGTGTTCCAATGCATATTTTCTAACACAGTATTTTTGCTAAGCTAAAACTACTTAAGAAAATTTGTCTTTGAAAAAGAAAGCAAAAAACTAAGGCCATAATGAAATTCTAAGATTGAAGCATCTAGGAATACCATTTAGGTGACTTTATAGTATGCTTACTTTCAGAAATGGGGTCTAATCACTAACAGTACCTATAAAAAGTATATTGTAACAGGCCAGATGTGGTGGCAGAACATCATAGGAGTAAAAAAATAGACTAACATCAAGGATATGGTTAAAGTCTAGTATGGGTGTAATAAATGGTAGCCAAAGAAATCATTTTTTTCAGAGTTTTAAATGTGGAAATGCTTGCAATCTTGTATTGAAGCAGGAATACAATGAAATAAATAGGATCACTAAGAACAAAAAACACATTTACATATTTTATGCTATTGAACTTTTTAAAAATTTATTCTTTCAAATAATACATGTACATTTCAGAAAATTAGGAAATCAGAGAACTGTATAAAGACCTTTTCCAAATCAATAATTTCCTTCAAGTACAATACCAGATTTTTAAAAGATAACTTGTTAATGAAAAATATGATTAGCAGTTAATAGTTTTAAGTAGCAAATATCAGTTCTGACATTAATAAACTATATTTCAAATTGCTAAAAGTAATTAGCAAATTACTAAACTGAATCACTCATCTCCTAACTGTTAAGAACAGTATCTAAGCCAGGTATGGTAGCGCATGCCTGTAATCACAACACTTGAGAGGTTGAGGCAAGAGGATCACTGTGATTTTGAGGCCAGTCTGGGCTCCATGGGGAGTAGAAGACAGGCCGGACTGCACAGTGAGACCCTGTCTCAAAAAATAATAATAATAATAATAATACCTTACTACATGTGGCCTAAGTCAACAATTTTGCTTTTTACTGCACTATTTGGGCCACAAGTTCATGTTTTTAAAATGAGTAAAATGTGTATCACTGTAAAACAGATAAATTTTTTTTCTCACACATAAGTACCTACAGTATTTTACATCACTCTTTTGGCTTTTCAGAGACTCTGCATTATAACAATTCATTCATGCCTTAGTTTGTTTCCCCAACAGACCACATCTTTTGAGAAAAAGTCTATGTATCTTTGAATCTCTCACTACATCTAGTGAGAGACTGCACAAATAGACTCAATAAAAATTTGTTCAATAAATGGTCATTCTTTTGAATCAAAAGCTAAAAAGAATTTAAAGAAGGAAAAAAGAATCCACACTATATCTGACCAGAAAATAAATCTTACCAGAAAACAAAGTCAGAAACACTTTATACAGCTATATCAGACAGATGACATGAACTTGAGACATTTCAAACTTACAAAGTCTAGTACAGAAGTGTTTATGGACTAACATGAGTATATGCCGTGCTTCTGTCTTCTGATTTACCTGAAAAAAACACTGAAAAGTTAAAAATAGTCATTTATTTCATTATCTTACTTAGCTCAATGATACATTTTCTTAAGGTATCTCAACAAAAAATGCATAAAATATACTTTTCTTTGGACTTATTTTGCAGTATACATCAAATTACATTATAGGAAAAGCAACCTTTACTTTCTAAATTGCACATTCATATTTTTAAATTCCAGATTTTAAACTTTAAAGGACAATGTTTAGAGAGATTCTCTAACTCATGTCACATATTTCTCCTTCCACTTAAATGTATAAAATTAATCTTCGAAAACAAAAATAAACTTTTAAACTTTCTCAATGTGTTTTATTTCCTATCTAGATTACGAGCAGTTTTGGTAGGATTTTTTTTTTTTGGTGTGGGGGTGTTGTTTCTTTTGGTTTTCAGTTTGAGACAGAATCTTGTTATGTAGTTCAGGCTGGCTTTTAACTGACTACATAGTATAGGCTGGTCTCCAACTCAGTGATCCTCCCGCTCAGCCTCCCAAATTTTGTGATTACAAGCGTGTACTCCACCACACCTAGCTCTGGTGAGCTCCTCTGAATATAATATACAACAAGATGATTCAGACATGTGATTAAGACAGGAGGATGGACTTGAATATAGTCTAATTGCAAGAGAATATTTTAACTGCATCCCTTGTGATCTCCATTATGTTTATACTTTGAGCCTTACATACACACGTGTGCACAAACTTTTCCATTATATAATTTCAAGGCACATAAAAATACCAGACTTTTTTTTCTGGAATAAATCTTTCTCATTTGCAGTAACTAGAAGTCATTTTTATTAGTGGAATAACATGAATAATACAAATATACATTGCCATTCAATAGTTTTTTTTATATATTTTTAAAGACATAGAATACAAGGTATATTAAAATTATACTGATCTTAATCCAAACTTTGGTAATTCACAAGAAACTACAACCCCTTAAAGAGGCTGATTCAGGTCAGCTTAATAAAAATCAACTATTGTGATTCTGAGGTACACACAGAGACTGGCTAAATTAATGTATTACCACATAACAATTTGACTATTAAAACAAAAATGTCTCAGAAAATACATTAGATTTTATAAATAACAGCCTTACTTTTAATTTCAGTGCAATATTTGTCTTCCCAAAATAAAATCTCCAATCCCCACATCATTTGAAAAAGAAAAAAAAAAAGAATAAAAATAGAATCACTGATAATTCGAATGGAAAGGAAACACGTCAAGAAGATAATACTGCCACATGTTCTGTGCTGCATCCTGATAAAGGTATCTAACCCACTGACATTTCAAGAGGCAGAACTCTTTAAAAACACGACTTTGAACTAAATTAACATTAGAGTTACTGTTATGCACACTGTGCACACTCTTTAAATTTAAAAAACAACATATTCTGAGTTTCTTGGAATTATGATAAATGAAAGTCCAAAGAAACAAGTTGTTTTCCTCAAAGACTTTTCTGTAAAAAATTTTAACTGATAAATGTTTCATTACTTACTGGCTCTTCTTTAACAACCAGGCATAAATCACCATCACTACTCCGGGTACCAAATCCATTTAAAGAAGACCCGACCAGAAAAAGTCTGCTTTCTAAAGAAACAGAAGGAAATCCTAAGATGCTATTCAAACTGCAGAACAGGAACACATACAGAAAGAGCATCCAAAATGGAAGACATACGTGGGAACAGGAGCTGAATCTCCCGCTGCAGCTGTGCCCGACAGAGTTCTTTCTTCTTTAAGTCACTCACTTGCTGCTGACATGTTTCATGTAACTCCAATATCTGCTGACTCAACTTGAATCCACCACAAACAAAGCAGAAGTTTGGTTCAGAAATGTAAAACAGTAACCATACTGAGAAGTGAAAAATCAATTCCACTGATACTATTTTACAAACATGCGTTATCATCTGAACACTTTCTGATATAAAACACACAAGTATAATTATGGGTTAGCAAAAACCTATCTTTGGTCCTGTCAAACATGTTGTATGGTACATGAGCAAAGAATGGTTTTATATTTTAGGTGATAAAAACACCATAGGGGAGAAAAATACCATAGAAACCATGTATGAAAGGAATGTCCTAAAATATTTTCTATCTGGTCCTTTAAAGACATTTGCCCAATCCCTAGCATTCACACTCATAAATGTGAAATACAGACTTTGGGAGGACCTAGTCGTTTCCACTCATACAAACCATATTCTTCACCACTCTCAGAACCCTGCTCCGAACCCTGACTCTTCAGACGTGACTCCCCTCTCTGCATCTCCCTTGTTTATCTATATATCTGAATAACACCTTCCCCTCCAACCCAACTCCAGTCATCACCATAAGTAATCTGTAATGGGCAATACCTGTCACACAGTACTTCAATCTTTATGATAAACTGGAACCTGAAATTTTACATTCCAGTATACTATCTTGGCTTCAATCTCCTGTTCAACTCTCATTCTTACTCCTCTCATATACAGTACCTGCTCTAGACTCACAAAAGATATGAATTCTCTTGAATTCCCCCTTTTTTCCCCACCCATCAGCATCTGAATAGTGATTTCCTTCCTGTCCAGCTGATACTCCAATACACATTCCATCATGCCTTACCAACATTATACTCAGGTCAACAGAAAAATCACCCTTTATGCTCTTAAACTGTTAAGAGAGAGGATGGGAAAAAAGGCTTCCAAGGAAATTTACAGTCTAATGACTAGTCCAGGGTTGGTGCTCTTAGAATCACTCAGCATGACCTCTATCAGCATGATCTCTGTGTTTCTGATTAGATATTGTTCCCATTAATCATTTATCAAGCCATTCTGAAATAATCACTACCTTCCTCAAGCCCCCAAAGCTTTTATTCTACTAGCAGATCAGCTCACATTAAAGTTCACTAATGACCTGAAGGATACCAGATGTGATATGCCTCAGTTTCCAAAAAGACCTACAAACTAATGTGAAGAAACTTATTTCTTTATCTCTCCTGCTAGATGAACTGCCCTCTTCCCACATTCAGAACTAATTCTTCTACTGATACTTTTGCATCCAAGGCTTGTCACCTCATGAAATACTTTCAACAATTTTTCAAACTCTCAATTTGTATTTCAGTTTCTCCTTCTCTAGGACTTCCTCTAAGGTCTATCAAAATGGAAAACGTTTTATCATGTGTACAATATTCACTTCTAGAAGACTGAAACACTCTGGACAACTCAAAAGAGACTAACTTTTTAATATCTTTGGACAGCTGCCCCACCAAAAAAAAGTAACTAAGAGAATAAAACAAATCAGACTAAGCCAAAGCAAAGTGTGTACAACAAATACAACATAATTAATTGACTAGATGTCCTTTAGGAATCCCAAACATGGCCAGTTGGGAGCCCAACACCAGTAGCAGCAAGACCCACAGAGTACCAGAAACAGTAAGAAAAAGAGAGAAAATGCTACATAAAACAGGAGAGGAGTCCTAGAGCCACAAAACTAGTAAAATTAGCCTGCACAGCCCTTCACACAGAAAAACATAAAAAACCATCTCATTTATACAGTGAGAAAAAAAACCTTCTCAGAAAGAAAAATGAGGCTGTGAAAGGATATAAAACACTTTGAAGAGATAATGCCTAAAATGGATCCCAATCAATTCCAATACAGTTTCTATATGAAAAATGAAAATGAAGCCAGTAACATTCCCACAGATAATGAAGCACACCACAAAGACATATCCATGAATATATGAACTGTTCAATATAAAAACCAAGTCCTTTTCTTGTTTTAATTTTCTACAAAATAAATGACTACTGAAAGCCTATATACTAGCAACAAAGTAGAAATCTACCCTTTTAAAATATTAATAAAAGCAGCAAAAAGCATAATGAAATAGAAATGTCTGAGTCTTGTAGACTGAAAACTACAATCTGTTGGGAAGAGAGATTATAGACCTAAATAAAGAGACTTACCATGTTCATGAAACAAAAAACTACTGGCAAAGACATCAAGTCTCCCAGAACTGACCTCTAAACTCAATGTAGCTGAATGACAGAAGGGGGAAGGAAGACTGGTCATGCATAGTTAAAATAGGGTGATACCATACGAGGATTTATCATACTACATTCTATTTTTGTAAATACTTTGGCAAACTATGGCCTATAGACCAAATATGATCTCTGGTCTGTTTTTGGGGGGTAGCAAGTTAAATGATTTTTATACTTTTAAAATAGAAAAGAGGAGAAAACAAGAGACAGTGACTCTATGTAACCCACATGCCTAAAATGTTTACCATCTGTTTCTTTAGAGAAAACTTCTGTCAACTCCTGGTCTAAAGAATTGGTACATCCGCATACCCTAGACATTATAGTCGGTACTCTGTTATTACCGAATAACAAAATAAATTTCTTTACAACAATGCTTAAAAACAATTTTACTACATTTATAAAGTTATGTCATCTGAGAGACCATGTTTATGTACAAATGTTAACGTGAAAAAATTTATAATTATGTGGAAAATACGAAAATTCCATATTCTTGCTCCTCTCCCTTTTTAAGCTGCATGGAAACATCCCCTCTCCAGCCCATCCCCTAGAAAGAATACTGTAATAGAGATCTAACAGGTTTTTGAATAAAAGAATTTCCTTGCTGTCTGGTTACTTTGAAATCCATAATATCAAACCATGTTACTTTATCTTAGAACAGAATAGGGAAGCCAGACAATACTAAAACTCAAGAGAAATCCACATATATTGTGAAGGGAAAACGACAGAAAAAAAGCAAAAAAACCCAAACAAACAAAAAACCCTGAAGGGCTTGTTTTGAAGCTCTTCAATGCATTCACTGTTTTGGTTTTATTGTTTCTATTCTATTCTGTTCTGTTTGATTTGTCCAAAGGTATCTGCAGCTATTTTGAAGACAACAAAAGGCATTACGGTACCTATTGTTAATTTCATAAGATTCTGAAGTCCTGTATCATTTATACTGGTTTATTTGATTGATTTTATTGTTTTATTTTCCTTGGTTTTATCCTCTTTAAAATAAAAAAAGACAAATTACCCATAAAGAATTATTCTTAAAGAATTATTGCTTAAATCACCATACTACTACTGTGGAAGCCAACTGTTAAATTACTTTAAAATTAATTATAAAGGCAATGTATTTCTTAATATAAGTAAATGCTATATTTGCTCAAGATTATATAAAATTACCTACATATAGTGCTAAATATTAAAATAAATATCTTTCAAATACAAATGTTCATCTTTCCTAAAAAAAATTATAACCTGTATTGTAAGTCAAGCTCAAATTAAATCACCAATAAAATCATCATTGAGTTCAATACATGTCAGTACTATAAGGATAAAGTGTGGATTTAAGAAAAGTTTGTAAATATATCACATATAAAGCTTAAGGTGTAACTTTATTCACATAGTATTTTCAGCAGTTTCTCTTCCTGTCCATGTTAGCTGGTCTCCATTTAAAAGAAAGAAAAAAACTTTTAGTTGGAAATACTAGACCTGATCATTAACACATATGAAAAATGGTAGGTTTTTGCCTAAATGTTAGTGCTATGTTTAACCAATAAACACAAATAAGCAGTAAGCTTTCAAAATAAAACACATAAAATTAAATACGGTCCAGAAAACAGGCCACTAGTTCATAAACATTTCAATAAAAATAAGCAACCCCTCATATTTTCTCACTACCTTAGTCTTTGTCACACATGTAACTAACTGTACAAAGAACTGATACAAATTACTGAGTAAAATAAAGCCAAAGGGTCTGGAGGTACAGCTTACTGATACAGCACAAAGAGCATGCATGAAACCCTAGGTTCAATCCCCTATGCCCCCAAAAATAAACTAAATGAAGTCAGATGTGTTCCAAAAGTTTTAACTCCTTCTTAACAATGAATTCCCTTTGCCTTCAGATTAATTCTAAAATGAAATGGAGTCAGAAATACATCTTAAAAAGAAGAAAAAAAGAAAAGACAAGACAAGACATTATGCCTAGAACAACTCACTCCTGAGCCAGGGATATGGCTCAGTGGCACAGCAACTGTCTGGCAAGCATGAAGTCATTAGTTTAATTCCCAGTAAATAAATACATACATACATACATACATACATACAATTCACTCCTTGTTAGCACGTTATTGTATTTTTTGGTATGAAATCAATGTACAGTTTTCTTAATTCATACACTAGCAGATTGACAAAACTGTCTGTATAGAGTCTAATTAATCTTAGGTACATTCTACTAAGTTTGGCCAAGAAAGAATTGCCTTTAAAAAAGAAAATGGAAGACAAAGAAGGGGAAGAAGAAAAAAAAACTTTATTAGCTCTCTTCTGGGTTGAGTACTGGTTTGGATGTTCTATATGCACCTACACTTCAGTGACATTCAAAACTTTTTGAGAATAAAAAGATAGAACCCCTTATACATCTGTAAAATAATAACACCCAAACTATTTCTCAAAAGTCCAAGGGAGCAGAGAAACACTTTTAAGATCTGCCCCTTTCCAAAATTAAGTATTATACCAGGAAGTCTGAATAATTTTCTCATAATTACAAGGGACCTCAATCTAATCTCAAAATTCAAAACTAATTAAATCAATTCATACACAACAGGATCAATTAACACAATTAAACCAGAATGTCCAGTTATAATAGATGTAATGCAGGAGCTTGGACAACTGATTCCTATACAGGTTGCTTTCTGTATAAAAAAACCATACATTTACCTAAAAAGCTAAAGTAAAGTGAAAGTCTAAATTTAAAAAAGTAACTCATTTCCAATTTAAAGAGTTTTGTTTCTTAAAACAGCAACTGAAAAAAAAAAAAGATTTTAAAATAAATAAAAATATTTAAATCCAGAGGGTACTCATTGTCAAAATTCATCTCTCTAGTTTTACAAAACAGACTATGAACCCTCAGATGTAAGAAAATATCTACTAACCAAATCTTTCCTTAGAGAGTAAGCTGACAGATTCAGCTTACTGATTAATAAATTCATTAACAATCTTAAATGAGCTCTCCATACCACCAAGTACTATCTCATCTTCTCTACTATGCTTCTCTAGTCAGTCTGATTTCCTGCATTCAGTAAATGCTATTTCCAACTTTCTCCACTATTCTCAAATCTGACTTCCCACTTCATCCTCTCTACTCTCAACAGATGATCTTGCCTAGTAAGTAAGAGAGCAAACAGGAAGCAGCCATGGGTACTCCACTACCTATCATATCTACAACCCCCATGCATCTCTCCCCAACCCCAAAAAGCTTTGCTCTTACCTAAGGTTAATCACTCCACCTATACAAAGAACCCATTCCTTCTCCATCTTCCAAGATGAAGTCGTTCATGATTTTTCTTTCAGAGCAGTACTACTGAGTCTTTATTGCTAACATCTTTATGTGACTAAAGTTTCTCCTACCTTTAAAAAAAAGAAAAAGAAAAAGATCATCTTTCAGATCTCAGCTTAAATACTGCTCTTTTAGAAGGCTTCCCCAGGAATCCAGATACATTTTCTCAGTACTCTGTAACTTCTCTTCATAGCATTTGATTTGTGTGATTCTTTTTAATGGCTTTCCTTTTCACTAATCTATATGTAAATATTAAAGATATCATGTACATCTATCACAAAATTGCATCATCTATGTCCAGCACTCATAAATATCCACACTGAATAATAAAACCAAAAGGTACTCCAGGAGTTACCAGTTGTCATTATTAATGTAAATGCATCTGAGACTTATACCTCTGGTCTTGACCTTGTAAACTCGTACTATTTATAAAATATTTTTCTGCAATACTAATAAGGTACCACATTATCAAATACAGGGATGGTATCAATGTGACATGGAATTTGGATTTTGGGGTAATTTGTGCATGGAGGAGAAATGGTAGAATTTTAACCTTGGCAATAAAGAAAATAAGACCTCAGCACAGGCAGGATACAGACCTAAAACAAAAGTATTTGTATCCAAGATTACTGCTTAGGAAAGCATACTCCTTGCCTTACATAGTTTAGTGCCAGCATACTTCCCTTCATCTCTACATTAGCAGCAGCTTCACCAACTCACAGCTCTATTTTCTGTCTTGAGCCTTAATGCCACCAGAAGCCAGCATCTCAACTCTAGTTTGTAAATTTCTAGTATACCTTGAAGCAGCATCCAGCCACAGTACACTGCCTGCCTAGTCTGTCCAAGTTATTTCCCCAGATATCAATTATTATTTCTGACAGTGTTCTGGTTATAAAATTGTTCTCAGTTTGCTCCAGCACTATTCCCCATCAGCTCTATATGCTTAATGTGCAATCTGTAAAACATAGTTTCTCAAAAACATAAATAGCCAGGCATGTTGGTGCATGCCTGAAACCCCAGCACTCTAGGGGCTAAGGTAGGAGGATTACAATGAGTTCGAGGCCAGCCAGGGCTACAAAAAAAGTTCAGGGCCAGACTGAACCATCTAATAAGATCCTGTCTCAAAAAACAAAACAAAACAAACAACAAAAAGAGACCCAACAAAATCCCTGCAAATAGTAGAGCAGATTTTTCCACTGGTTCAGCTATATCTTAACTATGTCTTCAATTAATATATACATCCAAAAACTTGGTCCTTTATCTGCTGGTAGCCTAGAAGCAAATCACCACAGTCACTGTTTCTCTCTCTCCAT
Organism: Hydrochoerus hydrochaeris; assembly: GCA_004027455.1. Lineage (NCBI taxonomy): Eukaryota > Metazoa > Chordata > Mammalia > Rodentia > Hydrochaeridae > Hydrochoerus > Hydrochoerus hydrochaeris. Next base: position 31,653 of record PVLA01012690.1, on the reverse strand, counting down.
CTTCCTATATTTCACTGCTCCCAAGTTCCATTAATTTTCCTTAAGTACTATCTCTCCTATCACTTTCACTACCATCTGACATCACTGAAAGCTTTATTACCTCTGGATGCATTCAAACAGCCTTCAAGATGATCATCCATCGTCCAGACACTTCTTATTCTAAGCCATACTCCATTCTAATGTAGAACTATACAAATCTATTATTTCCTCTATTTAAAAAACTAATGGCATTCTGTATCAAGACACCAACAACTGCCCAACTTTTAGCTCAAAATGAACCCTTTATTCACTTTAGCCACTCTAAAGAGGTAACTAAAGGCAAACCATATGAAGTTGGGCACACCGATGTTAAAATAAAGACAGACATGCTGTAAGTATTAGCTAAAACAATGTGACAGGTCACCTGGTATTAGAGTCAGGTCTAAGAATGTCATCTCCCTGTCCTTGATTTTAAGCATTTTAAAATCTCTTCTTTGTCTCTTTGGAAACAAAGGTCAAATCTTGTTTTCCCCAATTTTTAGCTATGATCTCAAGTTATTATTTTAGCTTTATCAGCCTCAATAAAATTAGGCTATGTTAGAGGGGTCTACATTATGAGGTTGTTGAAGAAACTAAATAACACGACATGAATAAAATGCCTACAAAAAACAACATACACATTCATTCTCTTCAGAAGCGTTCACTTAAGCCAGCAGGGTGGTGCAAGCCTACAATCCCTGCTGTCAACAGACTGTCGCAGGAACACAAATTCAAGCCCCATCTTGGAACTTAGGGCGAGCCCATCTCAAAATAAAAACAGCTGGGGATGTAGCTCAGACATACAGAACTCCCAAGTTCAATCCCCAATATTGCAAAAAATAACAGTTGACATCAAGAATAAACAAAGAACTGTTTGCCTTCTTAGACAACCAACAGGGAAAAAGTAGCACTCAAAGAAATTGGTTCAACTGTAAAATCTGTATGTATCCCTCTGCAATAAATGCTAACCCCAAAAACATTAGAGTAGGAGAATAATTTTCTATGTGCTAGGCAAAGAAAACATCACTGATATAGAATTATATATATGTTACAAGATGACAGGGTAACATGAATTATAATACATAAAAAAATATAGAGAGATACTAAACTCTGTCTATGGACAGTAAGTTCTACAAAAAAAATCTATTAGCATACATATTAAAAACCTATTATAGTGCATTTTTATATATTCAAAGATTTTTGTGATTTGTCTTCTACTACAGGTTTTTGCATTGATAGCACCACTAAGAGATTTTTTTTTTTTTTTTTTTGGTACCGGGGATCGAACTCGTGACCTTACACTTGCCAGGCAGGCGCTTATGCCACTGAGCTAAATCCCCCAGCCCAAGAGATTCTTTTAAATAAGAAAGTAAAAGATAGCAGAAAGAATATGCAAAGAGGGAGGAGGAAATAGTATCAAAACATCCCAAGTTTATCTTTTCTCAATTCTCCTCTCTCCCACCGGTTTTGCCTGGTTATTCCTACTCTGTGGTAAAGAAAGAATTGCAGAAAAGGAAAGAATGGGCTTTTCAATAAATTGTACCAGGACAAGCCCAACAGCACAAAAATATAGTTAGACACCCCACCCCGCCCAACTTCACACCGCATACAAAAATGAACTCAAAATGTGTTACAGTTCTAAGTGTAAGCACTGAGACCATAAAACTCTCAGAACATATAGGCATTAATCTTCATGCCTTCAGATTGAGTAATGGTTTCTTATATATGACACGAACAGCATAAGCAACCAAAGAAAAACAGATGAACTGAACTGCATGAAGTGAATGACTACAGTAAAAAAACAGGACCTGAGAGGTAGCTGAGAAGCACAGTGTTTGCCTAACACACTTAGTTTCTGGATCCTATCTCTAGAACTCCTTTAAAATAAAAAATAAAATAAAATAAAAATTAAAGACACAATCCCAAGGGTCACAAGTGTTGGCAAAGAACACTACTCATATACCTCCAATGAAAACACACTGTAAATGTGGTAATGTTAGAAAAAAACTTTGACAGTTCTTCAAAAAGTTAACATAGGGCAGCTATAGAGCATAGGTCTAACGTACGCAAAGTCCCTAGCACTATGCCAAAGGAAAAAAAAAAAAAAAAAAACTAAAGAGTTATATAACCCAGCAAGTTCATCCTTCCTAGGAATATGCCCAAGAGAAATGAAAACATATGCCCATGCAGTTCATACCTGGATAGTCAAAACAGCATTATTTATATTTGTCAAGTAAAAGCAACCTAAACATCCATCAACCAAGGACCATGTTGACAAAATATGGTATATCCACACACTGGAATATCATTCAACTATAAAAAGGAATACAGTACTAACAGATGCTATGACACAGATACACCTGAAAACATAAGCAAGACACAAATGGCTATGTGTTACATGATTTTTTTCTACGTGAAAAATTCAGAATAGGCAATTTCACAAACAAACAAACAAAAAAAAAAACAGACTAACTGTTGCCAGAACTGAGGTAGGACTAAGTGGGTAACTGATTGTTATTAGGTAAAAAGTTTCTTTTGGGGGTAATAAAAATGCTTTGTAGGCCAGGGATTTAGCTCAGTGGCATAATAGCCTGCCTGGCAAGCACAAGGTCATGAGTTCAAAGGCTTTATAATCAAATGATGCTAAGAATAGTACAACTCTGTGAACACATTAAAATGTACTGAATTATATACTAGAAAACGATGATGTTAGGACATAATCACTCACCTAAAGAACAAAAGAATGACAGGAATAAAACAGCAACACAACTAAAGAATGCCTTACTCTAGTACCTTTATTATATTCCAGATCTATGCTGACTGCTAACAACCCAAAGACCAATAAAACAACCAAGACTCTCTTTAGGCTCCTTCTCCTCGGAATACAAATACTTATAACCTACTTGTTGCCAGTAGGAAAAAGCAGCAAGTGTAAACCACAGAGGATCCAAGAGAATGCAGATGTTTACACTATAAATCTTTCCCTAGCCTAGTGGCTTTTTTAACCGTTCACTAAATATGGCAGAAAAGAGAGCTATGCTTTCCCAACTGGCTGAAATAACTCACTGTTCCCAATGCTAACAATATTTCCCAAAAATTATTATTACTTAGTAATTTTCTTGCAATACTGAAGTTCAAACCCAGAGCCTTGCCCATGTTGCTCAAGCACATCACTGAGCTATATCCCCAGTGATAAAATGTTTTACAAATAAAGTTTTCAATAACTATTTAAATCATAGCACTTCTTAATCATAACAGTTTGAATGAATCTTTTCTCAGACTCCTAAATTCTTTATGAGATTTAAAAACCTTACAATAAACGCTAATATCCTAAAAGAAAATGCTTTAAAAGACCATTACTGTAATTACAGGAAAACTCATTTTCTGACAACTAAAACGAAAATTCTCTAAACTAAGACATCAAATGTTTTGAGTTTTAATAAATTTTTACAATTCAGGGAAAACCTAATTCCCCGTCAGTTATAACTGCATAAAATAACTAGCAAAACTCAAAATAATACTTTGGGAAGCAAAGTGGGTTGAACAGTACTAAATAGTTTCTTTTAATACATTATTCATATTAAGTTTCCAAAAAAGCAAAAGTAAAATCTGCATTATTATTACCTTATCTTTGGCTTCTGGCAGTGTGATTTCTCTAGGTTCTAAAAATGGTATTTCTCGAAAAGGAGGAACATATCTGACTATCTCTGGTACATAGGGTGTATGAAACAATGGCGGCATTGAGTATCTTCGTTCACCTGATAAAGGCACTATCTGGTTAACTACAGTTGGCTCTTGGTGGGGTGAATGGAATCGTTGCCGTTTACCATCAAGAGGCAGGTTTTTTTCATCACTTAATCTCCTGAAAACAAGCAATAAACCTCAGTGATTAAAGAGACATAACTTTCTGTAAATAAAAAGTTAATTAAAAATACATAAACATTCTACCTGTTAACAATGTTTAACTTTCAGGAAGACCACATTATTAGCACATAATAGAGATTTAAAATATTCATTTCAACACAAGAAATGTCTTTTTCTTTTTTTTTTTAATGGTACCAAAAATCAAACTCAGGATCTTGTGCTTGCCAGGCACACACTCAAGCCACTGAGTTACATTCCCAACCCCAAGAAATGTTTTTCGAAACCTTTTAAAAATGAGCAGTAATTATTATGGTTTGTGACTAGATGCACCACCAAAGCCTCATACAGTTTTAGATGAGCATTTCTGGAGGTGGTAGAATTTAGAGTATGTTATTCATAGTACAATGCTGGGACTAAGGGTGCTAGAATTAAAAGTGGGTGATTGCTGGATCAGTCCATTGACTGGAATGGCACCACCCTAAACCTGGTAGACTGGATACAATCGGGAGGACAAGAAAAAGGTTTGTCTCCTTTTTGTTCTTACTGCTTTTGCTGTCTTCTACCACTATGAACTGCTGCCCCTCTGCCATGAACCACCCTGCCTTGGAGTCAGCCTATTATAGACCAACACCTCTACAAACTGTGAGCTAAATAAACCTTTCCCCTTTTAACTTTGGGGGCTGAGTATTTTGTCTCAGCAACAAAAGAAAAGTAATGAAGACATTAATGCACACAGAAATAAAACTACATGTATATATCAGGCTTGAACCGTTTCAAGGTTTCATCACACCAGTGAAAACTTTATGGGTAAAGTTCTACATACATAATCACTAAGAACCAAAGATCTAAACTCTTACAATAACAAAGCTAAGACTGGGGCTGGGGATATCACTCAGTAGCATAAATACCTGCCTGGCAAGGGCTAGGTCTTAAATTTGATCCCCAGTACCAAAAAAAAAAAAAAAAAAAAAAAAAAAAAAAAAAAAAAAAAAAAAAAAAAAGTAAGACTAAGTTGAAACTCAATATGGTAGTGTATGCCTGTAATTCCAGCTACTCACGATAGGAAGACGGTAGATATGAGGATAGCCTCAGAAGTTTAGTTACACTGTGTGAAAATGGGGGGAAGAGGTTGCAGCACAGTGAGAATCTTTACATACAATCCCCCAAACCACACACATACACACAATAAGATAGGAGTTGTACCATGTATAACCGTATATAATACCATATAGGCTTTTTGTACCATATTTATCTCTGCCTGTTCAGTAGGAAAGACCAAAATAAGAGACAATAAAAGCTAAAAAGACATTAGACAATTGAAAAAACTGGAAAATGAACTATTTTAGATATAGTAACAGTATTGTACTAATTTAAATTTCTTGCACATAATCAATGTATTTTGTTATATGAAAGAATATTGCTGTTTTTAGGGGGAAAAAGTTACACGTTTTGGAGTGAAGTAAAATAACAACTTTCATATGATTCAGAAAAAAATTTAGAAGAAAAATGGGGAAAAAGCAGCAAATGGAAAGCCAAGCATGGAAGCATATGCTTGTAATTTCAGCAACTGGAAGGCTGAGACAGGAGGATCAAGAGTTTGAGACTGACCAGGGCTACAAATTGAGTCCCTTTCTAAGAAAGAAAGAAGAAAAGAAAGGAAGGAAGGAGAAGAAAACAAATGTAATAAAACGTTGACAAAACTATACTAAAAAAGGCACACATATGCTTACTCACTATTCTTTAAATGTTTCTCCAAGTTTGAAATTTTCAAATTAAAAAGTCAAGAAAGTAATTAGGACTGAGATTTAGTTCAGTGATAAGAGTGCTTGCCAAGAATGCAAGCAGGCCTATGTTCAATGTACAGCACTGAAAGGGGAAAAAAACAAAGAACAGAATAAACTTTACTAGGTCAAAATCCCAAGGTTCAATATCTCAAAATATGACTAACTTTGTACATAAGGTCTGTAAAGAATTAAAAACGGATCCTTAGAAGTGGCCCTATCCCAGGATAATTGGTATCCTCAAAAGAGTAGATTAAGGCAGGCATGATGGGACATACCTCTACTATCAGCATTCTCAAACAGGCTGAAACAGGACAAAAAATTCAAACCCATCCTGGCAATTTGGTCAAGACCCTGTCTCGAAATTAAATAGGGCTGGAGATACAGTATCAGTAAGAAGACCCTGGGTTCTATTTGCAGTACCACAAAAAGAAAAAAAAAAAAAAAAGATTAGGAGACATAAAACAATATAAGGATACAGTGAGAATATGGTCAGAAGGGAAAGTAAGGGGATGTGAAAAGAATCAGGATGTGTTATACACATTACCAACTCCCCATGATGAAGGTAATCATCAACTGTAAACATGCTCTAATAAAAAAAAAATTTTTTTAATGGTCATCTATAAGCCAAGGAGAGAGGCTACAAAGAATCTAACCTTGCTAACATCAGGATCTGGACTTGTATCCAGAATTGTAACCAAAAAAAAAAAAAAATCTGTTGTTTCAGACATCTAGTACCAGTCTGTAGTAGCATGCTGTTATGGCAACCACAGCAAATAAAAACAGAAGGTGACCTGATTTGCTAAAAATCTCAATTTAAAAGTAACTATCTGAATAAATGCAGCTTCATTCCAACTTTAATTTATAATGACAGGAATAACTCAATAGCAGAATCCCTAAAGTTTTTCAAATGCAAAGCAATTTTTAAATTGTTACTATTGGTTCAGAATACCTTGGAATACTTCCATTCTCTTGAGTTGTTTTATTCTACTTTGTTATGTTTGACATTATTGCGTGTAAAGCTAAGCTCAACTATTTCAAAGAGACATTATGATAGTTACTGTTAATATCCAATTGTCTTGTTGTGAAGTGCTGTGTTGCTTACATTGTTCTGTTCTGATCTGCTTAGATCTGTCCTCTTTTGTTTTATTCTCTTTAAAATAAATAAATAAATAAATAAATTCTGTTACTCATCTGAATACACAGGTCCTACAAGAATAAAAATCTAAGGTATTGTATCCATAAAATTTTATGCAAGGTAAATTGATATACAGTTCTAGAGCTCCAAAATCTCCTTTTAAAATAACTGAAAACTACTTACTTCCTTCCTCGAAACAATGGAGACGCTGAGGTCTGTATTGGACTGACACTTCCATACGTTAGTTGCTGTAATGACACGGCTCTAGACAAGCTATCAAAAACAAAGAAAGAATAGTAGTAATATATATATTTTTCCCTAAGAACAAACTTCAGAAAAACTAAGTATTTCTCTGATCAAAAGAAAACGAGAAGCAGTAACATTTTCCCTATCATCAAATGTTTCATACAGAAAATGTTTTATGTTAAAGAGAAAATGAAAAAGAGCCCAAACAACACTATACTTACTCTGCATTCTGGAAGTTGAACTGTGCTTCTACAAGCTGCTGGTGTGAATAAAAAGTTGGTGACAGGGCAAAGAAGCTATTATGTTGTTGATGGTTTGGAGTGAAAGGCGGGCGACCCAGAATTGAGTTCGGGAACATGCTCCTGCTCACTGGAAGTGCACATGTATTCTTCTACCTACAATAATTTAAAAAGATAAAACTGTATTACTATATCTTCAAGATGCTGCAGTGAACTATTTGAAAATTAACTGCCATATAAAAAATTAATTATACAGTTACTAATTCATTTACAGTTATTTTTGAAAGTTGAAATAGGTGGCACATGTCAATAATTACAGCATTCTGGAAGATTGGACAGGAGGATTTCAACTTCAAGCACGGTCTAGACATTTTAGTGGATTACTAGTGGTCTCAAAAATTTTTTTTTCTAAATTTCTAATAAATTTGTCATGTTTACCAAACGTATCACTGACTTTTTAAATCAAAATTTCAAACATTACCAAATTTAAAAATCAAATATTATCACATACACTAACAAAAAAACACTAGAGAGACATTTAATGAAATACTACATTTTTTTTTTAAGAGTAGGAATATTTATTGAGAGAAAGAAAGCCTCTGTCTGAGAGAGACAGAAGGGGTCCTGAGTAGGTTGCCAAACATTCTGTATATTCTTGGGATTTTTATAGAGTAAAATCATGAGGTGAGGTGGGTCTAAACTGGGAAAAACAGGCAACTCTCTGTGTTTAGCCAATAAGATTAATAGCTCAGGTAAAATTGATTACATTGGGAACAAATGGGGAAGCAAGTCACATAGAAAGTAGGCATTCTTAGAGATCAGTGACTCCTCCCTAGGGATTGCAATGGTGACTCCAGACTTCTCAAGGTGAGCCAGACTTAATCCCTAAGGATTACACTTAAGGGTGTGGTTGCATTTGTTTTGCCTTCTGTTCCAAGATCTGACCCACAGCAAGAGATGTGTCTCTCCTCCTGGGTCACCAGACATCTGGTCTTCTGTGCCGGCTTCTTCAAGAGCCAAGCCCTGTCTGACTGCCTGTATTTCTAACTAGCTCAGCTGCCTGTAACATTCCCCCCTCTGAAGAAGTAACCGGAACTGCCCTGAAGGCGTAACAGGCTATGACCAATCTGGATTCTTCAGGCTGAAAAGGGGAGTAGTTGTTGATCAGCAGTCAGAGATATTCTACAGAAGGTCTATCTAAAGACCCTCTATAGACACCAGGCAGTTTCATTTTGGGTAGATGTAAAGCTTTAAGTCTCCATCCAAGTATCTCACTGGGGCCTTCAAATGATATACGGGAATGAAACTCCTGACCTACAATTTAGAGAACTACTACTTGTGTTCTCTAAAACTGACGAATGAATTTTAGGAACAACATAGGTTAAGAGTAGAAATATTTATTGAGAGAAAGAAAGCTTCTTATCTGAGAGACAGAAGGGGTTCCTAGTGGGTTGCCCGAAATCCTACAATTTTGAAATTTATTCTCAATTTAATACATAAAGGTTTCAATCATGAAACCAGATTCCTGGGATTTGGATCTTATTTATTTGATAAAATGAAGGAGGGAATTTGTATCACCTAAAAATTTATTTAATAAAAAAATGGGAGGGTCTTGAAGCAGGATCTCACTATGTAATATAGGCTGGGCTTTGAACTTGCTTATGTAGCCTAGGCTGGCCTCAAACTCAGAATCCTCCTGTCTCAGGCTCCCAAATGCTGGGATAACAAATGCATGCCACCATGTCCAGCAAAAATTTATAAAATTAAAGATTCTTCTCAAAGTCCACATAGTTTATATAGAGGACTTAGAATATAATTACACATTCCTGCAACCCAGTACTCTGGCAGGCTAAGGCAAGAGGATCACAAATTCAGGATCAGCCTAACCAATTTAGCAATATTAAGACACTGTCACAAAATTAAAACTAAGATAAGGGAGGTATACAGCTCCATATAAAGGCCCTAGGTTGAACCCCCAGTATTACAAAAGGGGGAAAAAAAACTTTCAATAAAGGAGATATGTGATGGGCATGGTAACACATGCCTATAATCCAAGTACTCAAGAGGCTAAGGTAGAAAGATTGCCAAGTTGGAGGCAAATCTAAGCAATTAAGCAACATCCTGTCTCAAAAATTAAAAAGGGCTAGGGGTATAGCTCAGTGGTAGAACATTTGATTAGCATGAAGGATGCAAAGGGATTCAATTAGAACAATTTTGAAACTAAGCAACAATTGGACCTCCAGATCACATTCTTAAAGCAAATTTGAAAATTCTTCTCTGAACAAAATTAGAAACTATCCATAAAGTAACAAGTGCAAGTCCATCAAGTCAGGTACTTAACCAACCTGCAGTGAAGCCAATTGAGTAGTGGACCTCCCCATACCCATAGTAGCTGGTCAATTTTAGAGCATTAGACTTCTAATAATAGCTCTCATTTAAAATAGACATCCCTGGACACCACCAGAAAGAGGGGGAAAATCTGGAAATAAATACAATGTCAAATGAACAGTCCAAAAAAAAAATAGATGCACAAAACTGAAAGCAAAACTAACAAGCAAGGAGAAAAGAAGGTAACACTGAGGAAATTTATTAGAACAAAAAGGATAAACTGATAGGGTAGGAGTGAGGTTCAAAGATAAGAGAGAAAAAAAAACAACAGAGAAGCAAACAATGTGGTCCAACATTCAACATTGGTCCAGAAAGAACAGAGTAAATACAAAAGAAATTACCACACAAAAATGTCCAGGACTAAAAGACAACAATCCCTTGATTGAAAGACCCAATGACTATAAAGCACAATTTAAAAAGATACTATATCAAGGGATTGTATGTTGAAATTTCAGAATATGGGTAAGGTGAGTTCATAAAATAATCAAAAGGAGGAAAATGTTTAAAAAATTAGGACTCACAGAACCTTTGGGAGTCAGGCATGCTTCTAAAGAACTTTAATCTCAGCACTTAGGAGGATGAGGCAGGAACACTGCCGCAAATTCAAAGTCGGCCTGGGCTACAAAGCAAATTCAAAGCTACCCTAAACTACATAGTGAGACCTTGTCTCAAAAAAAAAAAAAAAAAAAAAAAACTTTTAGGTTTCCTAATGACAACACAGACTAATGCCATCAAAGCTCTAAAGAAAATGTTCTCAAGCTTTACTTCTAACCCCCACTATACTATCAATGTAAGAAAAATGAAGTCCTATGTAGGACAAACAGAAAATTACTGGGAAGATGGTTACTGGGAAGATGGCAAAGAGATCAGATAATAGCTCAAAATTAGAGTAGGAGGATAGAGTTTCAAAAAGATATTATAATTGGGCCTGATGGTAGACACCTGTAACCCCAGCACTCTGGGAGGCTGAGGTAGAAGGATCATAAGTTCTAGTGCAGATTGGGCAATGTGGTAACTTAGTGGGTCCCTGTTTCAAAATAAGTAAATAATAAAAAGGCTGGGGATGCAGCTCAGCACAAAGGCCGTAGGTTTAATCCCTATGCTAAAAAATAAAACAATGACAAAAGATGCTCAGTAAGATCCTACAACTCTCAGGAGTCATCCAACCTCCCAAGCAAGGAGACTGATATTCCCCAGAAGACAGGAATCAACCAGTGTACATTCTGCTAAAAGGAGGGTCGCTTTCATGTTTATAGCAGCACAATTTATAACAGCCAGATCTTGGAAACAGCCTAAATGCCTATCAAATGAGGTATGGATAAAAAAGAAGTGGTAGTTGTACAATGGAGTACTATTCAGTCACAAAGAATGATAAATTGGACATGTTTATAGGTAAATGGATGCATCTTAAGAACATACTCATTAGTGAAATAAGACACATGCATAAAAATCCTATTTTCATTAGTGTGACAAGCCAAAAGAAAAAAACTATGTATATGTAAATACATATTTTAAAAGTAGTTATGATAGTTATACTATTGATTTCTCTGAGAAAGTTTTGTGCTGGTATTGTTTAGACAATTGAAGGCAGACATCCCATGCTCTGGGTGAATGATTTGAGGATGACAATGTGCAATGTATTTGTACCACTGTTACCCCGATTAATGTGCTTTGAAATTTTATTCTAGTTTTTTCTTCTTCATTTTTTTTCTACGTTTGAATAAAATGGATTTGGGGGGAAAAAAGAGGATCACTAAAGAGGGAAGCCATGTGGTCTATCAAAGACAGTGACCCATCCTGGAAGATGATACAACTAGTAGAACAAAAACTTTAAGCGCTAAAAGGTTCTGCCCATGGCCCCAAAAATGCCTGAGAAGACTAAAATGACCTTGATATATACATAGAGAACAAGATTAATTTTGATTAACACAGATCTCACTTTAAGTCTTAAATATCCAAAGAGAAAATATAACCAAAATTATAAAGACCAATAATAAGTCAAAAGCTTGGCTAAATAAAAAAGAGGCAATTCCACCACTCTCACTCACTTTGTTGGGAACAAAAATTAATACTTCTGATAGTAGATCAATTCCACCCAAAAGAGATACTAACTTGTGCTAAGAGATACTAGTGGCTACTAACTGGAGGGCAAAAGCTGGGCTAAGACTGTGAATGGTACACAGTAGCTCTGTACAACTACAGCCTTGGTTGCCTCCAGAGTGGATAGGAAGATGTACATTAGGTCATCTATGGGTCCAAGGGCACTGAGTTAAAACCACAGATCAACCAGCCAGCTTCCCTATCTTGAGATATTAATGAAACAGATCAGTTTTCCACTGGTCTGATTATCAGGCTGCTACCTTTATTCCCCAACAGGACTTGAGAATGTAATGTAGCACACTGAATCTCTAACTACACACAAAGAAGATATTTCGTTATAAATTCAGAAGTAAAAATGGTGAGAAAAGCCTCTCTACAAAATCAAATGGCTCTAGATCAGTGATCTTGAACCTCTTAGACACAAGCACTCAAACTGCAATTAAAACCCACTTATTTATCACAAAGTGCCAACACTGAAGTTAAACCTGAATATGGAAGTTTTAGTTTAGAAGAAACAACTCATATATTTTTTGTTGTAAAAGAAAAACAAGTAACACATGTACCATTGTGAGACAGACAATTAGGGTGTGGCAAAACTGGCTGGGGAAATAGGTGTGATCTGTTAATTACAAGATGCTGGAACACAGAGGCAGAACAGTTCCCAAAGCCTTGCACAAGGTCTTCTCATGAGAACCTATGCAGGCTGAACCTGGTAGCAGCCTGAGGCATAGGATCCCAGCACAGTCTCTCAGAATCTATACACAGAAGTTTGTAGAAATGTGAGTTTCCTCCAGATCTGGATGGCATAAAAGGACACAGACACTAGAAGAGTTTGCTATCGCTATCATGGCTTCCCACACAATGACCCGCCCGGTGTCTCCTCAGGTATACTTCCATCTTGCTTTGTCCTCTTTTACTCAATCCCACCTCACTCTGCAGAGCCAGTTTTTCCCTTACTCTTTGCTTTCACTTTTTCAAATAAACTGTCACCATTCTTTTACTCATTTCATTCAATTCTTTATTCGAGATGAGAAGAACCTGGAATCCAACACCAGAAAGAGATGCAAGTAACATTTGCAAGTCACTTTTAGAAAAGGACTTCCCAGAAACAACAGGCTCACCACCACTGTCCTAGATATTCTAACGGCAGCACAAAATGATTATCAAAACAAAATGTTGTGTGTTCATTCCTGACAACTCTGCAAATGTGTCCTCTATATTACATGATCTATGTTCACAAATCACTGCAAGATCAGACTGATCCACAAGCTTTAACAACTGGCTGACATCTGGTTCCGTGCAACAATCTGGTGAGAGAAAGTCCTCATTTTTCTGGTCATGATACTGTGTACTGTGTTGAGAACATTCTTTTCTGAGCAATTGTCTTTACGTCCTCACCCTCTATTTCAGACAATTTAAAGATGATGGTTCTTCAAAAAAATGTAACCCAATTTTTATGTCTCCTTTAGAATAGTCAACATAAGACTTTTGGCCCCTGCCTAGGCAGGATCAATGTTCCTTCCTCAACATGAAATAGTTACTGAAGACAGTAACTATTCTCTTAAGAATAAGGAATTAAAGGGCGGGCAGAGAGTGAGGTAAGATAAAATAAAACTAAGTAAAAAGGAAACAAGAAAAACTGAGCTTTTTTAAATTGTACTTTTGGCTAGGCATGGTGGCACATGTCTATAATCCCAGCATTCAGGAGGCTGAGGCAGGAGGATCACTACAAGTCTGAGGTCAACCTGGCCTACACAGTGAATTCAAGATCCTGTCTCAAAAAAAAAAAAAAAAAAACAAAAAACAAATTTTAAGGCCGGGCATGGTAGCTCACGCCTGTAATCCCAGCACTTGGGAGGCTGAAGGAGGAGGCTTTGGCAGGACAATCTTTGCAAGTTCAAGACCAGCCTGGGCTACAAAGTGAGCTCAAGGCCAGCCTGAACTGCACAGCGAGACCCTGTCTCAAAGACAAAAAATAAATAAATAAATTTTAAAATTTATACTTTTAAGAAAAACTGCAGCTTCAGCCTAGGCAACTCCCTTTCACCTACAAAGTTGAGCATTCCCTTTTTACCTCCAAATGGTCCCTTTCACCCATGAACAGACCACCCTTTTGGAATTTCCCATAAGAGCAGACCATTATCTCTCTATGGGTGGGTCATTTCCTCTTACCTATTGGATAAGACTAACATTATAGATTATTAAATTCTATAGACTCCCACCATGTCAAACACACAAAAGATCCTTAGTTCCCAACTACATCGTACCTCATTTCTCTGAGCACCCACACTCCATTCCTGTGTACAACCTATGTATCTGTGATAAACCTTCTCATGTCTCTTTAAAACGTGTGTGTGTGTGTGTATACACAAAAGTAGTTGGTTAAAAATATGAACTAAAAAGGAACTCTAATGGTAATATAAAAAAGGAAACATGATCACAGATACATATTTGGTTTTTACAACCATTAAACATTTAAACATAAGTAATAATACTTATTATTTATCAGTACTACACAGAGTATTATGTTTAATTATATGTCACTTGTTATAGATTTATATGATTTTACAATTTTTTTTTTTTTTTGGTAACAGGGATCGAACCCACAACCATGTGCTTGCCAGGCAGGTGCATACACCAGTGAGCTAAATCCCCAGCCTGATTCTACAATTTTTTTTTTTTCTTTTTGAGACAGGGTCTCTCTATGCGGTTTGGGCAGGCTTTGAGCTCATTTTGTAGCCCAGGCTGGTCTCGAACTCACAACGATCCTCCTGCCTCAGCCTCCCGAGTGCTGGGATTACAGGCATGAGCCACCACGCTAGGGTGATTCTACAATTTTTTAACAGAAGAAAATGAAACCTAAACAGTTATAGGATGTTAAGTGATTGTGCTTCTGAGAACTGAAACTGAATGAATTTGAAAAACTAGAAGTGTCAACAGAAAAAAAAGACCTGCGAAGAAACTAACAAATTACTCATATAGACTCGTTCTTTGGTGCTTTAGTTTTCTTTTTTTTTTTTTAATTCTAAAGGATTAAAATTCGCTGGACTGGCTATAGGTAGGCAAGGACACAGGATCATCATCATCAATCCTGCCCCAAATGCCTATTTTTTTTTGTTTGTTTTGTTTTGTTTTGGTACCGGGGATCAAACTCAAGAACTCGAGCTTACCAGAAAAGCACTTGAGCCAATGAGCTAAATCCCCAGCCCCATACCTAGCTTTTTAACAACCTATTTATTTAGGGATTTTAACTAAGGCCTTCACATTCAGTGTATCCCCACCCCTTTTTTATTTAAGGTCTCACTAAATAACTAAATTGCCCAGATCAGGTTCAAACTTGTAATCCTGCCTCAGTTGCCCACAGATTACAGCTGAGTTTACAATATGTACTAACACACCTAGATCTTACTGCCAAATATGGGTCAAAAAAAATTTATCTAGAAAACAAAGAGTCTGTCAACTTCTTTCAGCCAGTTCTTGTTTCTTCTTACAGGAGATTTTTAAAAAGAGAAGAAAGAAGGAAAAGAAAATCAGAATGTGCTGAGACTATACTCCCTGAAGTTCACTGATAAGAGGAAATGGACACATCTTTTGAACTAAAAAGCGTTCTTGGGAATCCTTTATTAAAAGTACATTCAGTAATCATGGATTGCAGTTAACACTAACAACTAACACCTTATTCTATTCTTTGCCCAGGAGTAAAAATTGATTATTTACTCTGCTTCCCTGACCTAACTTCCCACAAAGTATAATTCCTATTCCACAGCATTTAGGAGAAAATGACATTAAACATGATTCACATGATTCATTGTAATGACTACTATTTGAAATCTCATCTTAGAATAAAAATACTTTAGATCTAATCAAAAGAAGGTATTTTTATTCAGAAAAACTAGAATTAAAATGTTCCACTTTCGGTTTTATTGAAATCAGTTCACAGCTTAAACCTAGATTGCTTTTTTTTCAAACAGAAAAAAAAACAAAACAAAATAGAACAGAACAAAGCACATCAGAACAAATGCAAGCAACACAGCATTTCAAAACAAGACAACAGGAAATCAACAGTAGCTACCACAATGCTAGACTGCTTTATTAATACCTATAAATCCTATGTTTTTCTCTAGATCAGTTTAGAGCTTTCATGATAACACACAGCCTGCTGAGGCATGTGTCCCATAAGTTTGCCACCCCTGCTCTAGACCCAAATAAGACAGATACATACATAATACATACATATATGTTGATTGATTCAGGTTTGAAGATACAAAATGAAATAGTAACCCAGACCACACCTTATTTCTATCCCATTACATGAGCAAATCCAAATGTGAGTCAAAGTTGCATCCCTGACAAGAATTCTATTGGGATTAAAAGCTCAAAAATGCTTACTCTGGGGCAAGGTACCTAGTTCAGTCTATCCAAAATTCCCAGAGAATCACTGATTTTGAAATCCCTACAGAATAAAACACCTGTCAGGCTCTCCTCAACAAGAATCTTGGTTCTTACCTCAAGCTCTTCACCAAGTCAGCTTTTAAAGTGAAGAGAACCATTCCTAGGAAATTCAATTAACAGTACATAATGCTCTCCAACATGAGTATGCTGCATGATCAGCAAGAGATCAGGAAGTAAACCAAAACCTCATGAATTCCTTTTCCTACCACATTTCAACAATAATTCTAATAAAAATAATACCAAAGCAAGAACTCACTATAAACAATTAACAATGTAAGGGATATTTTTGAAAGAAAATAGTTTGGCTAAGATCAGTTTAAGTATTTTATGTTGTTTTTATTTTTGTTTTTGTTGGCACTGGGGACTGAATCCAGAACCTTCACATAGAGCGACATCACCAGCCCTTTTTTGAGACAGGGTCTCATGGAGTCAGGGTGGACTTGAACTGGCAATCCTCCTGCCTCAGCCTCCCAGAGTGCTGGGATTACAGATGTATGCTACCACACTAGGCTTCTTTATATTCTTAATGAAAAGGTTCTTCATAAAGTATAGATGATCTATTCCACATTACCTGTGGTAGGTACAACAAGTTTCGTGATAGAGAAACTGCAGAGACTGACAATAACCTATTTTTCTTACTTTAAAAAATTAAGTTTTATCTGTACTTCTAACTATAAAATAATCTACGTAAAATTTGAACTCTTTTTAAAACCATTGTGCTGGTTCTTGCTTTAAAGAGAGACCCCTGAAAATTGCTTCTGAAAACATTATTTCCTCAGTAAGTTTGACTCACCAGGAAATTACTCACCAGGTTTATTTGTAAATGGTTATTTCTGAGACAAAATAGTAAGTTTACCAAGTATTTCCTAGTAATATAGTACTGTATCTTGAAATTTACACTCTGGTATTCGTCATCAACTTGCACTCTCCAACTAATTACAGAATATTCAAGACATAATTCCTTCATCAGGATTCCTTGTAAAGTAAAATCTAATATAATATTTAGAACTGTACTGGCTAAAGCAAGTTATCTGTCTACTGTGTCCAAAATGCTTTGATCTCCTAAAAACACTTTTTCCTCCACAACAAAAAAGTTCAATTCCTAAATCCTGCTCACTCACTATCAAAACCATCTCCAAGTCATTCGTTTTTTAAGAATCAAATTCCGACCAAGTGTTAAAAAAGGGTCTCGTCACCGGGTGTCAAACAGATATTTCTTAAATGACTGACAAATGGCCTCTTTCACATTAAGTCTAGATGTCACAGGGCATTTATAGAGCAGACATAATACGGAGCTGTCCACATGAAAAAGTCCCATTACTGTTATTAGATACTAATCAATACTTAAGCCAGAGCCTTATGACTGTTAATCGTAATAAAAACCTTGTAAACCAAAACCATTAATACTTGTATGTTGCCTGCCATAGAAACACACAGACCTAGTTTTCCTTCACAAAATCACATACTGTGTATCTGTTAACAAAGTGGCAACTTGGCTTAAGTTTTAGTTTCTTTTTCTCTTTCTCTTCATCCTATTTACACCATTAAATATAACTATTTTAAACAACTGAAAGAGATTAAAGAAGACAGGGAACATAAATAATCCAGAAATTGTGAGACACATAAGACCCTTGTGTCCTAACCAAGAGCTCAAGACCCCCCACCTACAAAGGTTGATTGCGTAGAATCGGTCCCAACCTGTGCATTCTCTCGTCGAGCGAAGAACTAAGGTAATTCCTGACACTTAAAAATCTTCAAGACAAATGCCTTTTAAAATGAATCTGGACCTTTACCTTCGTTCTCCACCGCCCTGTGAAACACCGTGCAAAAGTTCCAAGCCAATCTTCCGCTTCGGTCCAGGACCAGGACCGAAAAAACTCGAGAAGAGGCCCTAAAAGTCCGCAACGAAGCGGCGGCCCAGGGCTACCTCCGAGAGCCTGCCGGAGCCGCCTAAGCAAAACAAAGCAAGGGTTTCTGAAACACCACACCCACCCGGACGCCCCGCACAGCCGCGCCCTCCCGGGCCCAACTCACCTGGCTGGGCGGTCGGGGAAGCGGCGCAGCCCCGCGGCCCAGCCGAGCCGCGAAGGCTGGGCGGCCCGGGAGGACCAGGCCCGGCTCCAGTTCCGGCTGGCGACCTAAGGCCCAGCGCGCCCAGCGGAGGGAGACAGAGCTGACTCGAGCAGTGTTAAAAAGAGGAAGCCAAAAAAGTCGCCGAGAAAGCGGCGCAGAAAAATCCGGAAGATAGCCGTGACCCGGATGGGAATATCCCGCGGGGGGGAAGGTCACGCTTCCGGCAGCCGCCTGGCCCCCTCCGGAGCGCCCGCTGCTTGAGTGCGCAGGCGCACAACGACCCTGGCCCGGGGGTGGGTGGCAGCAGAAACAAGGTGTCGCTGGCATTACCTTAGGGTCCTTCCAAAATTGGTGGGGTGGCACTTTGAGAAACTTTTCTTCAACCAACTTCCGTCTTAGTACTGTGCACCAGTACTAAGTTTCAGCAGTTTTTTCTCTTGAATAACAGCTTCTTGGAGATGAGCATGCCTTCCATGTGTCTTCAGCCCGCGCTAGGTGTCCTTCCGATCGTCTTAACCCACAGCACCTCAGTAAATACTTGTTGCTCCAGTAGGTGTCTTCCTACGTGAAATATCTAAGTTGTTTAGCGTATTGATGTAAATCTATGAACAACATACCATTGTTTTTCTTACCCAATGAAAATCTTTCTCAGTCCTAATATTAGTGATTTGTGTTTTTCCCTGACAAGAGGCTTATCAAGCGTCAGAAGTCTCAAATTTCAAAGCCTACTTTTTGTGTAGTAAATTTTTTTACTCAATTTTTACTCAATTTTTCTGTTTTCTAATTCAGTGATTTTGTTTCTTCTTTTAATTTTTAAAGTTTCAGTTTTCTAGTTTCTTAACTCAGAATCAGATTATTGATGGAAGTCTCTTTTGTGGTATAAACATTTGGTGGAACAAGGGCCCCTCCATACATTGCTTTAGTTGCATCCCGTGTATTTTGATATGCTGTGTTTTCATTTTCCTTCATGAACTATTTTCTAATTCCTCTATTGTGTTCTTCCTTGTCTCATGGGTTCTTTGTAAGTGTATTATATTGTCTGAAATTATTGAATAATTTCTGAATATCTTTCAATTACTTATAATTTAATGCCATTATGATCAGAGAAATAGTTTGTATAATTTGAATCATTTTAAGTTTATTGTCGTACGCATAGTTTGTCTTGGTAAATGTTCATGCGCATTTGAAAGGAATGTGAATTCTGCAGTTACTGAGTGGAGGGTTCTACAAATGTCAGTCAAGCCAAGCTGGTCGATATTATTGCCTAACTCCTCCATATCTTTCCTGATTTTCTGTCTGTTTATCCTGTTAATTATTCAGAAGGAAGTATTGAAACAACTATAATTGTGGATTTTTTTCTGTAGTTCTATCAATTTTCACTAAATGTATAATTGGAAGCTCTTTTATTTTCTTGCTATTTGTGTCTAGAGCCTCATGAGTTCACAAGTGGGGCTTTTTCAGAGGTGGCTGGATGTGTCATTTAAAATTAACGGTGTGTAATTACTAAATTTACCTCCTGATAAGTTTAGCATAGTTCTGGATGTGAGTGCTCCCTGCCCTTAGGGGAGTATAAAGGGGCAGAAAAAGCTACCATTGTAGCTTATTGCTATTACTGCTGCTGCTGCTGATCTTCCTCTCTTCCCTGACGGTCTGCTGTGCTGCTCTGCCTTGAAATCAGCCAGTTACGGACTGAAACTTCTACCAACCGTGAGCCAAAATAAATCTTTCCTCCTTTAACTTTGAGTGTCAGGTATTTTGTTTTAGCAACAAGAAAAGTGACTAAGACAGTTATATAAATATTTATATTGTTCTGTTATGTAGATGAATTTACCCTTTATAAAAATTATTATGAAATCATTCACTTTATACATGATCTTTCTCTTCCCTGGTAATAACCTTTGCTCTGAAGTGTACTTTAACTGGTTGTAATAGAGCCACTCTAGTTTTCTGTTGTATAGTATTAACATGTATATTTTTAAATGAAAGCATAATTTTAATTTTCATAATGACCAGTAGAAAAAGAAAAAAAGATCCTCAGAAAATTGAAAAGAAAAAGAAAATTAAATAGAAATACCTACAGTTCACTCTGTGACACATTACCCTAGTATTCTCAAACCCTAGCTATTAGCAAGCAAACTTAAGACAAGTATACCTTATAACCATAGATGCAAAAATTCCACAATATGTAAAAAAGATAATCTATCATGACCAAACAGGTATTTATCTCAGGAATGCAAGTTTGAATTGGTATTGGAAAAACTAACCAATGTGATTCAGTGTGATACTAAGGCTAAAAAAGAAAAAGTAAAGAAAAACTAAATACTCATCTGAATAGAAGCTGCAAAAGCTTTGGACAAAACCCAATATGTCCCTAAATTACAAAGAAACTTCCTTAATAAGAGTGTCTATAAAAGGCATCGAACTCAGTGGTGAAGAGCTGAATATTATAACTGGCTGAGACCTCGAATAAAACAAGGATTTCTGTTTGACCACTTCTGGGAGGCCTGTTCTGTGCAATAAGGCAAGAAAAATAAGCAGCATTCCACCCTAAAAGTTGACCTTGAAACTCCTATAAAAATCTGTTTTAAGAATCTACAAAAAAGCCATGAACCCTAATCAATGAGTAAGGCTACAGGCTCATCAGTATACAAAAAAAATCAATTGCATTAGCATTATGCTAGCAATGAAAAATCAGAAACTTAAATTTAAAATGCCACTTAGAACAACATAAAAATATTTGTGAACTTGACTGGGTTAGGCAGAGATTCCTTAGATATGATACCAAAAGCATCATCCAGTTTAAAGGAAACAGATAAATGGGACTTAACTAAAATTAAATATTTCCTTTCCAAACACACTGTTAAGAAAATAAGAAGAATAGCTGGGCATGGGGATGCACACCTGTAATACCAGCATTTGAGAGGCTGAGGCAGGAGGATCACTGTGAATTTGAAATCTGCCTGAGCTGCAGAGTGAGTTCAAGGCCATCCTAGAATATATAACAGGACCGTATCTTGAAAAACAAACAAGCAAACAAAACAAAAAGAGAAGACAAACCAACAATTGAACAAGATATTTCCAAATTACTTGTCAGATAAAAACTTGCATCCATATTTTTAAGCTATTTTTAAGAAAATAACCCATTAAACAAATGAGCAAAAAGTTTGACAATTTACCACAAAAGTCATATAAATAAATACCAAACACATGAAAAAATATACCATCATTAGTGATTAAGATAGTACAATTTAATACTACAATGAAATAGTACTACTTACTTAATGGTAAGATAAAAGATTAATCATGCCAAGTATTGATAAAAACACCAAGTACTCTAATTGAAACAGTCATACACTTCTAAAGAAAACTTAAAATGCCACAACTGTTTTAAAAAATACTTCATTTCCTGGAAAAAGTAAGTACATGTTTACAAGTGATCCAGCCATTCCACTTCTAGATGTTTAACCACAAAAAAAAAAGAAAGAAAATTACATCCCTGCAAAGATCAATACACAAGTATTTATACCCAAAGAGAATACAAGTGTCCACCAACAGGTTAATGGATAAACAATGATAAATCATACAATGGAATATCACACAGAATAAAAAGAAGCAAACTATCGGTACATGCAACATGGGTCAAACTCAGTTCTGTTCAATGAGAGAAACCAGACCAAAAAACAAAACAAATGAAAACCCATAAGCCCAATTTATACAAAATTCCAAAGCAATCCCAAAATTTGGGAGACTGAGGCAGGAGGTTCACTGTGAGTTAGAGGCCAGCTTGGGCTACAAAGTGAGTTGTAGCCCAACTGCGTAGTGAAACCCTGTCTCAAAAAAAGACAAAAAATAAAATTAAAAAAATTTCAAAACGTGCAAACAAATGGTTAGTGAAAAAAGCGAGGGTAATGGTAGCCTGGTTGATGGCACAAAGGCAGCAGAGAAGGGCAAGAAGAATTGTAAAGATGTTCATTATCCTGATTGTTGTAGCTTTATTAGTCTGTTCCTATGTTAAAACATATGCAACCTGTTATGTCTCAATTACACCTTACAAAACTACTAAAAAGTAGAAATGTATTGGTCCATGTTGCCCTTTGAATAAATCTCTTAAACCATGCATGATTTTGTAATATGCTACACTGTTCATTTGGAAATAGTGGCTTTTTGAATTATGAAGACCTTCCAAATATTGACATATTTCATGCTACATTATCAAAAGAAAACACATTTGTTAATATTACATCAAACTCATCAGAATAATCTTTTAAGTATTTAAAAATTTTTAAGCTCACTG
Organism: Hydrochoerus hydrochaeris; assembly: GCA_004027455.1. Classification (NCBI taxonomy): domain Eukaryota; kingdom Metazoa; phylum Chordata; class Mammalia; order Rodentia; family Hydrochaeridae; genus Hydrochoerus; species Hydrochoerus hydrochaeris. Next base: position 9,060 of record PVLA01012690.1, on the reverse strand, counting down.
TACTAATACAACTTTTACAAACTTTATTATTGCTTGAAAGCTTAATTATATTAATAATAAATAGAGTTTTGTTTTTGGTTGTATGGTTTTGTTTTGTTTTGGTGATGGTTCTGGGGATCAAAGCTTTGTGCATGCTGTATCAGAGCTGTACTATCAGCTCCATGGAGGTGTTCCTATAGATTATCATCAGAGATATATATTCAAAGTCAAGACTTGTTAAAGTTCATAATTATCATTGCTTCAAAAGGACATTGCTAAATAAAAGTGAGATTTTTATAAACTAAGTATTATCTAGGCCAATATCCCATTGTTTGGCTATGTCACATTTTGTTCAGCCATTACTCAGTTAATCATAGGGTTGTTTACTTTTTTATGCTATTAAGAACAATGCTATGAACATATACACATTATTGTTTAAACATGTTTTAAATAGGTATGTATTTAGGAATGAAATCACTGGATCATATAGTAACTATTTACTTTTTTTGAGGAACTACCACACTTTTCAGCTACTCCACATCCTTGTCAACAGTTGCTACTATTTTCTTTATCCCAGTTATTTGGTGCAAAGCAGTTGTGTTCTGCAATGGTTTGCTTTTGAACCATTAAAGCCAAATGTTAATAAATGAAAACAATATAAGTCTTTAGTATGATATATGAAAACATTTTTACCTTATGACTTCTGAAAATGCCTGTGCATCATATTTTGAAAATGGTTAAAGTAGGGTATTACAGAAATCTTGACAAGAATTGATAGTGGAGGGATTTATTGGGAGCTTATATGCTAAGCATCACACTACTCATTTTTTATAACAAGAATTGAGCTCAGGACGTTTGCACTTACAAGGCATTTGCTTGATATCTCTGACCCTAATCATTTTGTGTACATCATTTCTCAAAGTCTGATTCTCTGCCCTCTAATACAAGCTATGATCATCTCTATTTTACAGGTGGGAGCTGTAGCAACAAGTGTTGCTACAGACACACTTCCAATCTCCATAGCTTCTGGCAGTCAGTGCTTCTCCCTCCTGTGTAGTATGGTCCCTTCCCTTACTCAGCCTGCAACTTTGGGGCAGAATCAGCAAAGGGCAACAGAGCAAGACTTGCAGCTTTTGGTGTGATTTTTGTAATTTTTTTCCTTTTTTTATTTAGAGAAAAAAATGAAACAGGGGATAGAAATAATGCAAAATTTCAGGGGCTGGGGATTTAGCTGAGCAGCATAAGTACCTTGCAAGCACGCAGTCCTGAGTTCAATCCCCGGTACTGGTTTAAAAAAAAAAAGAAATAATACCAAATTTCAAAAAAAAAACAGTAAGAAATCACTAGTTGACAATTACATATTTTCCTCCTAGAAGTAGTTGTTCAAGTTACAAAAGTAAAGCATACAAAGTAGACATTTAAACTGTGAGACTGCAATCAGCTCTGTTCATCTATCCAACAAAAAACATAGTATTATGGTCATCAATCCTACACACTCAAACTGCATGTATGCAGTTATATTCTTTAGAATACTTTCCTTTCCTCTCTTTTTTTTATAATAACTATAATTAATTCTTGTAAACTGTTTAGAAGTCCTACACATGTATAAGTCTCTACATGCATACCTAGCCTTTCTGTATTAGAGGGAAAAACAAACCAAAACAAGTCAACAATACAAATTCCTAGAGAAACACGAAATGAGGACATATAAAACCACAATACAGGTGATCTATGGTTGTCACCATGATGTCTCCTGTTATTTTCAATAAAATTTTCTACATTGTCAGGCATAGTATAATTAAACAGTGATACATAGCACTATTAATAAAAACCGAATATTGGAGACATTATAGGACTTCAAAGACAGTTAATAATCAAACCAGAATAGGTATCCTATTGAATCCTGCCATCCCCAGAGTAGTTGCCCCTACTCCCAGACTTGACACCCTCAAGCATACCAGATTGGAATAAAATCAGTCAAGACAAAACAGCCATATAGCCAATCTTCTCTGCCTGTCTCTGCTATGCTATTTTTCTGTCATTGTTGTTTACTTTTCTCCTTCATTCCACTGTCTGCCCCTTTCTTTGAGGCCTTTTGGCCATTGTTCCTGGAATCCTGGTGATTTTCTTTCTCTCTCAAGAATGTCCTTCAGTATTCTTTGCAGGGTTGGATTGGTGGTCACAAACTCCCCCAGATCCTCTTTGTCGTGGAAATATCTTGTCTCTCCATTAATTTTCAGAGACAGTTTTGCAGGGTACATCAATCTGGGTTGAAGGTTATTTTCTTTCAGGGCTTGGAATATTTTGCTCCAAGCTCTTCTTGATTTGATAGTTAGCATTGAGAAGTCTGCTGTGATTTTGATAAGTTTTCCTTCATAGGTAATCTGTTTCTTTTCTCTGACTGCTTTTAATATTTTGTTCTTATGATGGATTTCTGGGGTCCTATTATATATCTGGGTGTAGATCTGTTTTGGTTGTAGCTGGCTGGACTTCTGTATGCCTCTTATATCTGAACATCACTTCCTATGCTTGGGAAGTTTTCCTTAACTATTTCTGTGAATAGCCTTTTTATTTCATTTGTATTTGTCCCTGCTTCTTCATTCACATTTTTTATTCTTAAATTATAAATCTTCTTATCACCTTCTAGTCTTTGTATTGTTACTTCCTGGTTCCTTGTTATTTTTAAGAGATCCTTCCTTTTGCAATCATACATTGCAAGTTTTAAAAGTCTGTCTTTAGTTTATTTTAAGAAGTTTTGCCAGCTTTCAATGGAGTTTTTAATTTCCTGATATTCTTTTCGGATCTGTTTCATGTATTCTAGATTTTGTTTCTATTCTTCATCAAAGGCTTCTCTCCCTTCTCTGGGTTCCTCCATTCTTCCATTTGTGTCTTCTTGAAGAGGTCCCAGCATTTCTTTTATTAATCTTCTTATATCTTGCTTCATCTGAGTTAGAATTTCAGATTTAAATTCATCGATGATGTCATGGAAGTACTTCTTTATTTCCAATGAGGCCATGCCCAATACTGCATGTCCACTGCCCTCAGTCTCCTCTGTACTCACCCCTCCTGGGCTTATTTTCCCTGGGTTGGTGGTTGAAGGCCTTTTGCTGTTTCTCTGTCTTGTCATGCTTCTGGTTTCCCTCAGACAGGTGAGTGGTGGAGGTGTCCACACCTTTATGTACTGCCTTAAGTCCCTCTGCAGCTTACTGGCTTGGGCAGTGCAGGGCTTCCCTGTCTGCTGTTGATCTGTGAGGTGCAGGCAGGGGTGGTGGTGTGGGCCAGCCCCTCCCTTCTCAACCAGTGAGTAACTTCAGCACTTTAGACTGTGCCCTGCAGATGTCATAGATTCTGAACAGCCTCGTCCCTGACTATTGGGTCCCAATCAGGGGCATGGCCCAGCCCAAGCAGATCCCACCAATCCACTTTGGGCCAGAAGCCACCGACTGAAGCCACCTCAGCTGTTGATTCAGGCCTAACTTGCCCAAATCCAATATGTCGTCCTGCCAGGTGATTTTGCTCTGGGGAATCCAGTTCCCAGCCCTCACCAAAGTCCGTGCAGCTCCATTCACCATCTCCATTCCCCATTGCAGTGCCTCCTTCTGCCAAGGGTCTCGAGCTCAGCAAACCCCACCCCCCACCCCCACCCCGCCTCAGCAGGCCACAACCCCAGCTCAATCATGAGTTGCTGGACTCTTAAGATGTGCCCAGCACAGCTACTGGCAAGTGCATAGCTCCAGCCCTCTGTCCACGCTTCTTCTTCTTCTATTTTTTTTTTCTTTTTCCTCAGTTTCTTGCTGGGTAACAAGAATTCCTCTCCTTTCATCCGTCCGGGCTTCTCCATGGTGTCAGATTCCAGCATTTGAGTTGTTTTTCTCAGAGAGGCTCTCTATTGTGCTACATCTCAATTAGCCATCTTGGATCTCCTACATCAATTTTTGTAATATTTTATGTTTGGCCTGTGAAGTGTGTCAAGCTGTTCTGAAATTGGAAATCATCAACAGCCTCTTATAGACTCCTTCGTCCTGTATTCATTCATTTGTGTCCCTTTTCCCATCTTCCCAACATTTTCTGCCGTGCCTGTTGAGTGTGTGTATGTATGTGTGTGTGTGTATTAGTGTGTGTATATTAGTACACTTGTAAGTGTATCTTCAAAGCTTTGCCACTTTGCCAATATATTAAGTGTGATAATATATTAAAAATGCCCCCAGAGAAAATAACATTAAGCTGAAATCTGCAATTTTTGTTTCAGCATAAAGCAAGTTGCAGTGAATGCAGGAATGTGCAGAACAGACTACAGAAAGAAGATAAGAATAATGACTACTGCATGTCTTGAACTGATCATAACCTCTGAAAATGCCTCTGCATCATATTTTGAAAGTGGATAAAGTAGGGTATTGTAGAAATCTTGACAAGAATTGATAGTGGAGAGATTTATTAGGAGCTTAAATGCCAAGCACCACACTATTTTGTATAAATTGCTTCTCAAAACCTGATGCACAGCCCTCTAACACAAGCTGCAATGATATCCACTTACAGATGGAAACTCATCTTGGGTGTCTTATACATCTCGAGGATGCAGTGATAAAACAGACTGAGCCAGTGACTAGTCTCTTTTCACTTATATTTAAAGAAATAAAGGGAGAGTCATTACAATTTAGAATACAAGAAATTAATTTTAATACAGATAACAAAAAATGAACCATCAAATGCCTGAGGGTTTGATGCAGGCAGGTGGTACCCAGATCTCCTGAGAGGAAAACAATTGGTCAGCATGCTCCACTGCAGTCTTTGGCCCTGTCACCACATTTGGAACTCAGGCTATGCTTCCTTAGACCTGCAGTCAGCCAGTGCCTGCATATGAGGGTGGCAGGGGCAGGGGAGTGCTACCCCATTCCTGCCCAATGCAGGACTCCACTAATGGACAATTTTGGCTGGGAAGCTTACTAGCCAAAACTTTTTTATAACTGTGCTGCAGTCTTTTTCTATTCAATTCTTCTTTCTACCTCTCCTTTAATAGATGTCTGGCCTGCACTGAAATCCAAAGCTTTGCCTGTCCACTCCTGGCCCCTCACCTTCATCTTCCATAGATGTTATCCCCAGTAACTATTTTGTATGCTTAATCCTTTCTTGGCACTCATTTCTTGGAGGATTTGAGCTGACTAAAATCACAGAGGCAGTGTTCCTTGATAAAGGAGTAGAAGGAGAAAATTTGAAGGAAGAGAATATGTACTTGGCTTACTGCTTAGCACATGATTGGTGCTCAATAAACAGTGGCTGACTAAATGGATTGCTGAGTGCTGTAAGAATGACATGTAATTAATCCCCATTAGCAATTTTACAAAATGAGTTCTATTTTATACAAATATTCCTGATATGGTTTGTGCCTAGATGTTTCCCCAAAGCCTCATGCAGTCACAGGTGGGGCTTTTCAGAGGTGGCTGGATCTACAGTTTATGATGCTGCGATTGATTTGTGATGCAGTGCTAGGATCAAGGCCACTAGGATTAAGGGAGTGAGTGGGTAGCAAAATATAAAATATAAAACCTGTATAACATATAAAGGATAGAAAAAACTGTGGTTGTCCCTTGTGCTTTGCTACCTTCTGCCTGCCACAGACTGTTTCTCGTCTGTGATGTCACCTTGCCTTGGAACCAAGGGATTATGGACCTTTATAAACTGTGAGCTAAATAAACCTTTCCTCCCTTAATTTTGAGTGTCAGGCATTTTGTCTTAGCAACAAGAAAAGGGACTAAGACAACCCCAATTTCATACAAAACTGAAAATCAAACCTCTAAGTTTTCCAGGGTCAGGCATCAGTTTTAAAAGCATAACTAGCATACAAATTTAGAGTTGTTTGTTTACAAATATGTTATTTTTAACTGTTCTACCTATGAGTTACACTAGTTCCCTTAACTACCTAACAAATAATTTTTGGCTCCCTTCAAAGTAATTGAAAATGAGTTTTAAAAAGAAAGTCTCTTTACTATTTTTTAAAAATTTATAATGAATCAAAAGACCACTGCCTTTTCTAAAAACAAAGTGAATGGTACCCTAAATATATATGATATATATATGAAAATCATGAAATAACTGGGTAGGGTTTGTTTCTTTGTGGTGCTTGTTTTTTTTAACACCAAGTACATTTATTAGAAAAGAAAAAAGTGATTAAATACCCTCATATCTTTTCTTGAGAAATTAAAAATAAAAGAGAATAAAACCAAAAACAAATAGAAGAAAATAATAAAGATCAGAAAACACAATCCCTTATCAAACTGCCAACATCATTTTTCATATAGATTAACATTTTGATTCTTACATTTCTGTAGAAATAGAAAAGACTCAGAATATTCTACACAACTTTGATAAAGGAACAAAATTAGAGCTCCAACCCTCCCCAATTCCACAACTTATCACAAAGTTACACCAATTTTGACAAAACGTCATTGATTTCAAGATAGACAAACCACCAAAATACCAATATAAAGTCCCTAAATAGATACCCACATAACAGACAATTTATTTCTGGCAAACATGCAAAAGCAATTAAGTGGAGAAAGGATTGTACCCTCAATAAATATACTGGAAAAACTGGATATCCACATGCAAAAAACCCAAACCTTATAACACATCAAAAATTTCTTAACACATCCAAAAGTCAACTCAAAATGACTCAGCAGGTTAGCTAAAGTGAAGGCAGTCATTGCTTGGCTGAAGTCATTCTCTCTAGGACAAAATACATGTTTTTCCCTCTTATGCTAATGAAACAATACAATAATTATACATGTATGATGGATATAATAAATATGTTCTCAAGGTGCATCATGTCCAATTTAGAGAGTAAAAAGAAGTACTCTAAAAGATATAACTGCAGGTATATTTAAATGTGTAGAATAGATAACCATATTACTAAGTTTTTATTGGATAGGTAAACAGAACTGTTTGCAGTCTCACTGTTTGAATATCAACTTAGTATGTTTAATTTTGTAACTTGAACAACTATTTCTAAGAAGACAATATGTAATTTATCAACTAGTGATTTCTTACTGTTTATCCTTTTTTTTGAAATTCTGTATCATTTCTACCCTTTTTCTGTTTTTTTTCTCTCTAAATAAAAAAATGTTCAGTTTATCATTCTTTATGGCTGAATAGTATTCTATTATACAGAAATACCAGATCTTTTTTATCCATTCCTCAGTCAGTGAGCATTTAGGTTGTTTCCAAGATCTGGCTATTATAAACTGTGCTGTTATAAACATGGGTGCACATATATTGTTGTGGTACGATGTTTTTTAATTCTTTTGGGAAGATACCCAAAAGGGGAATGGTTGGGTCAAATGGGACCTCCCCATCCTAGTTTTCTGAGGAATCTGCACACTGATTTCCACAGTGGTTCTACCAGTCTGCATTCCCATCAACAATGGAGAAGTGTTCCTTTTTCTCTCACAGCCCCTCTAGCATTTGTTATTGGTAGCCAGTCTTTCTGGGGTGAGGTGAAATCTCTGTTGCTTTAATTTACATCTCTCAAATGACCAGTGCTGTTGAACATTTTTTCACATATTAAGTAGGTAGGCTTTGATTAATGGGGTTCATATTATAAGCAGCATTCACTACAGAGACAATAACAGAAGGCTTAAAGAAATCTTACAAAATTCTTATTTTGTAAGTAATAATACATGGACAAACATAGATAAGTTCCAATTAGGAAAGAATAACTGACCACACAGGTTTATTCCAAAATTAAGGCATTGAAACTCTTCAAACTTGTCAATTTCTCACTATTTAGTATGGTCCTCTATGTGTCCCTTATGCATTTTTAAACACTTATTTATTCAACTATTTGGATTTTTTTCTTTTGAAAGAGGGTCTTCATATATTGCCCAAACCAGTGTCAAATTCACAATCCTCCACCTCAGCCTCCAGAGTTGGTGGAATTACAGGCTTGTGCCTTGACACCCAGCTCCCTGATGCTCTTTCTGTTAGAGTGTGACAGGTGGTTCTTCTACCAATCCAGAAGGAATTACAAGGCAGAGAGTAAAGAGAGAAAGGAGCAAAAGCAGTTATTGTAGAGTGAAAACAGAAAGCTCCCAATACTGGGTGAGATCTGTGTGGGTTGTCACAGGGACTCTTTGTCTAGGGAATTTTTATACACAAAAATGACTACATCTCTGACAACACAAGGCCAAGTTGAAGTCAAACAATGGGGTTTGACTTCCGTGGGGTTACAAGCAGGAAAATTTAATTTACAAGTGAGCATTCAGGAACTCAGGGTATGTAACAAGCATACTTTTACAAGCAACATCAGTCATAACTTTTCTAAAATTATCAGCACATGCAGAACAAAGGCTCTCTTCAGAGGGTATGAATTGAGGCTTGGTGAGACAGATTATCAACCACCTTGTTTATGTCACATTCCTGGACAAGTTCCTGACATGGAACTTTTTCATCGGGCCACCAGAGCCCTGGCCCTGGCCATTGTGTCTCCATCCTGGGCCTGGCTTCTGGCTAGCCCTCCACCCTGGGCGTCATCTTATCTCATTCTTCACTGGGTTATCCTGACTCCCTCTAGGGTAGCTTTCCCTTGGCTGACTGTCCTGCCTGCTGAGCACCCCTGTCTAGGGCCCTCCTCTCCCCTGATGGGTCAGCACCACTCTGGAATCTCTTCTCGCCTTCCCACAGGAGTCTGTCCACCCTCAACACTTTCTAACACACACTGCTTTACTGCAAGTGACTGTTCAAGTCACAATTGTGTGTCTCTTTTCAGGGAACTTGCAAAACGTATCAGCTGTTGAGATGAATGCTGTTAACAAGAGATCAAATACAGACACTGTTCCACAAGCTATCGCTAATGATTTTTTTTTTTTGTACTAGAAATCAAACTCAGGACCTTGTACTTGCCAGGTAGGCACTGTGCCACTGAGTTATTTTCACAGCCCTAATGATTTTGTCATAGGACAATTGTGGCTAATAATAATAAGGCATTAAAACTGAAACATAGCTGGCAATTAACCTTGCTCCTCATTTTACATGTAAGAAAACAACAGATATATTAAAGCTAGAAAAGGAAAGTATATTGGTATATAA
>PVLA01012689.1:0-42402 GCA_004027455.1 Hydrochoerus hydrochaeris | reverse complement strand
GTGTGTTGGCATTTCTCGCAGAGGACAGAGGGGAACGGCTTCAGAGGGAGGTCTAGGTTGAAGTCCCACATAGTGGCGACCGCGTGTGTGGATCAGACTAGGGGAGAAGAGGGGGAGAAAGTGGGGGATGGGGAGACGGAGGAAGTGGAGTCAGGGAGCGGGGTTGGAGAAGACGGGTGGGCCGGGTATGGGGGAGGCGGCAAAGGAGGCGAATACTCATCCAGAAGGGGATCTTCTTCTGACACGAGGATCGATGGAGGAGCCGTGGGCTTCTGGTTTGGTTGCGCTTTCTGTTTGAGTGCCGCTATGAGTTCCCCTCTCGGTTTAATCCAAGGAGGGGAATCATAGATAATATCTATCCAAATCTGAATGTAAACAATTTGATCAGGGTGGGACAGGGGTCCAAAGACATATCAGTGAACCACTAGTGCCGTGGTCATATCAAAGGACCTGATTGGGGACCAGACCCCTTTCGTCCCTGCAGGCCATTCCTGTGTAGTAAAGATCATTAGTCTCCCTTTGTAAACATCTTCCCCGTAGCTTGCCGCTCATCTTTTAAATTCTTTGAAATGGTCAAGGACCAAGGCTAGGGGAGTGGGTGGTTAATTTGTTCCAGTCTGTCCCATGATTTCCTAGGAGCAAGGTCTTGAGCAATGGGAAGGTTAGAAACAGTTAACAAAAACACAAGATGCAAACGTGGACACACAGACACAAATTAGACACACAACAGACTACAGTCTAAAAAAAAGGAAAAAGTAACTCCTCACCCAAAAGTTTTTGGTTGCAAGAATTTTAACCAGAGGGCTCCAAAGACAAACGGAGCTAGTCAAGACAGCAAGGCAAAACACAAATACAAAGCAAAGTGGGCCGTTAGCCCAAACAAATTGTTCTGTCCTTGCTTGTCAGACTCAGCTCTCAAATCGAGGGCGTCCCCTCTATAAGTTATACCTAGGTATGTCGCACCATCAAAACCCTCTGGAAGAAGTAAAATTTTACTCACGGTGGTAGGGGTCCAGATGGCCAATTTGGGTTGGTGGGGCTAAGCCTCCATCCCGGATGAGCCCCCAAATGTAATAGCCCATCTAAGGAATAAAAATTCAATCCAATTAATCAAAGGTGAAGGAGTTTTCTTACCAGGCCTGGCAACACAGCCTCTGGTAACTGGTCTAGAGACTGCGCGCCCCACAACTAAGGGAGTTTACTTTTATAGAGGAGCAATGCAGCCGATTGGTGGGTAGGCTGATAAGAACACGGGGAGTGAACTGGTTGGTCATTTAGGGCGGCAGGTGAAGCGTCATTCCGGGGAAAAGGAAACTTTTATGAGAAACAGCTGAGGCTTATTAAACTGAAACTTATCTCGTGACAAGAACAAGGACTTAAATCTAAAATGGCGGCGCATACAGAACAAGATGATGGCATAGGTGGTTAGTGGTTGATCAGAGTATTACAGATATGGAGGGGGAGGTCCCTGAATGTATAATCTCAAAAATAAGGTGCTCCAGCACTCTGAGAGGCTCAGGCAGGAGACTCCCAAAGTAAGTCCAGCCTGGGCATCTTAATAATTTAGCAAAACCCTATCTCAGAGTAAAAAATAATATAGCTGATTGTAAAGGCCCTGGGTTCAATCCTCAGGATTGCAATAAAAATAATAATTATAATTCAAAGCAAACAAAACCTGGAAAAGTATTGAGAGTGAGTGGTGTGAACACAGAATAAAAAAGGAGTTTACAGCGCAAGTCTTTCTTCATTGTTGCTTTTTGAAATGTCTTGAGTTGTTTTGTGTATTTTCTCTTATAGATAAAATGTCAAAGCCAGTCTTCTTTAAAACAAACAAAAACTCTTCCTTGGTATTTTCAATTTACTTCAATTTGTAACACACTTGGAGAAAATTGACATCTTTATAATTTAGGGTTGTAAATTGAAAAGATTTCTTCTTGGTACCTCTTAGTTTGTTGTGAAATACATATTACACTTTCTGGTAAACAACTCCTTAAAATTTTAGCCTCAAAATTTCCTAACATGTAGAATTTGATTTATTTAATACATAGGAGCTTACAGCCACGTTTTGTTTGAAAAATGCTACAATTTGGAAATTTCCTCCATTTCAGGTTTAGGATTTTCTCTGGGAGTTGAAATTTCTCATTTGTTGTTTAAACACACAATTTTAAAGCCAGTTCCTTTTCTGCTTCAGTTTCTGCAGCCGTTAGTCCTGACTGATTTCATCAAACTGAGAAACACCTGGCACCTTAGGGAAGTGCCTCTGGGTCACGCCAGGGGTCACAGATCCTGCGCCTGGACCCTCACTCACTCCTTTTTGGCACGGGTGCTCTGCTCAGCTTCGCAGCTCCATGAACTGAGTGACTTTGCTTCTCCTTGCCCTTCTACCACGATGTCTCAACCTGGGAGCCAGCGGATCACAGACTGAAACCATGAGCAAATGTATCCTCTCCTCCTTTTTCTTAAAAAGTAATTGGTATGCTTTTGATACACATATTGATCACATTCACTAAGAAGAATTTGTACCTGTTCATAGTGTATCACTTCTTTTCCCCCATTCTCTTCCCCTCACTTCAACCCTTCTTCTCTTCTTTATTTACAAAAGATTTGCTTCAATTTTTTTCTTTCTACTCTATTTCCTTTTTCTTCTTTTCCTTTCCCCCTCTCTCTCTCTTTCCATTTGAACATTTTCTCCCTACTGCCCAGTAGCTATAATCATACAGTTTGGTCCTTATTTCCACTTCTAGTTTCTCACATAAGAGAAACAATGCAATATTTAAATATGTGTGTCTGAATTATTTCACTCAAATGTATGGTCTCAAGGTGCCTCCATTTACCTACAGATGATTCCAATCTACCCTTTTTTATGGCAGAGTAGCACTTCGCTATATATAAATATCATCCACTTACCCATTGATGGGCATCTGGGCTGTTTCCAAGATTTAGCTACCCTAAAAACATAGATGTGTACAAATCACTGTGATGTGCTACTTTTAAGTATTTCAGGCAGATACCCAGAAGGGAAAAAGCTGAGTCAAATGGAACCTATAGTCGTTGATTTTTGAGGAATCTCCACTGTGATTTCCACATTGGTTGCACCAGTCTACACTTCCAGCAACAGTGAAAAATGTTTCCTTTCCCCCAGCTTTTGTTAGTGATTGCTTTCTGGATGATAGTCATTTTCTGGAGTGAGATGGAATTTTAGTGTTGTTTTAATTTGCATTTTTGAATGATCACTGATGTTAAACATTTTTTCATATATTTATTTATCACTTCTACTTCTTCATTTGAGAAGAATCTATGCATTCAGATGCCCTTTATTGGATTGGGTCTTTAAATTTGAGGTATCTTATGTTTTTTGTTTGTTTGTTTGTTTGTTTGTTTGTTTTTAGTCCTTTATATATTCTAGAAATCAGTCCTTTCTAGGACGAACAGCTGGCAAAAATTCTTTCCCACACTGTGGATTGTCTCTTCCCTCTGTTGGTGGTTTTTGTTTTTTTTTTTTTTTGGTTCATTTTTTTTATTTAAAGAGAAAAAAAACATGTAAAGGGTAGTGATAGTAAAGAATTTCAAAAAAAATAAACAGCAAGAAATCCCTAGTTGATAAATTACAGATTTTCCTCTTAGAAATAGTTGTTCAAGTTACAAAATTAAAGCATACAAAGTAGGTATTCAAACAGAGACTGTAAACAGCTATGCATGCATGAGTCTCTACATGTATTTCTATCCTTTCTGTATTAGAGGGAAAAACAAAACACAGCAAGACAAAACAAAACAAATTCCTATAAAAACATGAAACCAAAAAGTTGTATAAAACCACAGTACAAGGTGATCTACAATGGTTACTGTGTTGTTTCTTATTATCTTCAATAGAAGTGTCTATATCATCATGCATAATTGAATATAGCAGTATAATTGAATATAGCAGTACATAACAATACTAGTAAAAATAAAACATTGTAGACAGTATAAAACTTCAAAGGCAGGTAATAATCAAACCAGAGTGGATATTCTAGTGAATCCTGCCATCTTCAGTGCAGTTGCCTATATTCTCAGACTTGATACTATCAATCATAACAGCTTTGAATAAAATCTATCAATATAAAACAGTGATCCTACAAACCAGATTCATTTACAATCAGTCATGGTAGGTTATACAGAGCTTTAGATTAAGTTAATAGGAAATTAAGGATGATTACTGTACTATATCCTGTTATTTTCAGGATTACTGTCTGTGCCCTCAAATCTAGTACAGGTAGAATGACTGGAACAGAATATAATCCATCTAAGCAGAGTGGTGTGAGTAATGTGGGATTTAAATACTGGTGCACTATTAACAATACAGTGTATCAAGGCCATCTATGTTAGAGATTTTAGCCATGGTCTCTGCCTCATTTCTGCTATGCTATTTTTCTGACTTTGTTTGTCTACTTTTTCCTTCATTCTACTGCCAGCCCCACTCATTGAGGCCTTTTTGCCACTATTCCTAAAATCCTGGGTTTTTTTTTTTTCTCTCACTCTAGAATGTCCTTCTGTTTCCTCTGTAGGGTTGCATTGGTGGTCACAATTTCCCCCAGTTCCTCTTTGTCATGGTAGCATCTCATTTCTCCATTGATTTCTAGTGACAGTTTTGCAGGGTACATCAATCTGGACTGGAGGTTATTTTCTTTCAGGGCTTGGAATACTTCACTCCAAGCTCTTCTTGATCTGATAGTCTGTGTCGAAAAGTCAGCTGTGATCCTGATGGGCTTACCTTTATAGGTAATCTGTTTCTTTTCTCTGATGGCTTTTAATATTCTGTTTTTATATGGAATTTCTGGTATCTTGATTATTATATGTCTGGGTGTAGCTCTGTTTTGGTTGTAGGTGGCTGGAGTTCTGTATGCCTCACATAACTGAATGTCATTTTCTTTTCCCATGCTTGGGAAGTTTTCCTTAATTATTTCTGTGAATAGCCTTTGTAATTCACCTGTTTGTATTCCTGCTTCTACATTCACATTTCTTATTCTTAAATTATAGATTCTCTTGTCATCTTCTAGCCTTTGTATTGTTACTGCCTGTTTGTTATTTTTAAGAGATCTTTCTTTTCATGATCACACATTGCAAACTTGTCTTCAAGTTTTGATAGTCTATCCTTAGTTTCTTTTAAGGAGTTTTGCCACCTTTCAATTGAGTTTTTAATTTCCTGGTAGTCTCTTTGAATCTGCTTCATGTATTCTATATTTTCTTTATATTCTTTATCAAGCGTTTCTCTCCTTTTTTTGTGTTCCTCCCTTCTTCTGTCTATGTCTTCCTGAGAGATGCTTAGCATTTCTTTTATTAATCTAGTTATATCTTGCTTTACCTGATTTAATATTTCAGTTTTGAGCTTGTCTATAAGGTCCTGAAGATGTCTCTTAATGTCCATTGAAGCCATGTCTGATGTTGCATGTTTGCCGCCCTCAGCCTCCCTTGTTTTTCCCTCTCCTGGATCAGTGCTCTCAGGGTTCTGGGCTGGGGGCCTCCACTTGCCTCTCTCTCCTGTCATAGTCCCGGCTTCTGCCACACAGGTTACAGTGCAGGTCCCAGCCCCCTTCCCTGTTGGCCATGGTTCCTCTGAAGCACACTGGTGAGGGACCTCCACCCTCTCCTGCCTGCTCTTGTCACTGAGGTGTAAGCAGGGGTTGTGTATGCCAACCCCTACCCATCAGGCCAGCCAAACTTCAGGGGCCTTCACCAGGTTAGTGTGTGCTAGGCACAGGGAATTGATTTGGGATGGCTCATTGAGTCCCAGCCAGGGGTGTGACCCAGTCCAAGCAAATCCCACAAATCTGCCCTGGGGAAGGAGCAACCAACTGAAGTCACTGACGCTCCCAGTTCAGGCTCCTCCTGCCCAATTCGAACATGTCGCCCATTTGATCCCGCCCTTCCCTTGAGGGAGTCTCATTCCCAGCACTGACCATGGATTAATGAAGGTCCCTTTGCCAGCTCCACTGTCCATTGGGCTCACCATCCCCCGATTTCAGCATGGCTGTGGCTCCTGTGAGTGGCAGCGAGAACGAGTTTGGGTGGCTCTGCCGGCTGGAGCGAATTTGCGAATTCAGGCCAGTGCAAACTTGGCAGGTCACAGTAAAAACACCTTTTCCTGTAACTTTAACTGTTCCAATTGTAGCCCCGAGACTGCATGTTTGACAAGCTTTTTTATGTTTTCTTCCTTTGTCAAGAGGATCCATCTCCCTCTGTCTGGGTCTCTCCAGGATGTTTTATTCTGGCATATGAGTTCTTTCTCCCAGGAGGCTTTGTATTTTGGTGTTCACTGATGGGCCATCTTTAGCTCCTCCACGATTCATTTTCTCTTTTCTACAAGTAAAACCATGCCTTATTGGTGCTTTTATCATCATGCAAAATCTTTTAATATGATATAATCTCAGTTGTTGATTTTTTGTAATATTTCCTATACAACTGGAGTTTTTTACATAACATTTGCTTATACCTGTGTTGTCCTATTTTATCTTCCATCACATTGATTTAATATTTAGCTCTTTGATCCACTTTGATTTTAGTTTAGTACATGGTGAGAGACATGAGTACAATTTTAATCTTTGGCATGTAGAAAGTTTTTCTACATCATTTATTAAAGTTGCTATCTTTCATCCAGTGAAGGTGATTGGCCCCTTTGTTTTTTTTCCTTTCTCTACTGTCCTTTTATTGTATGAGATTCTAATTCATTTATTTATCTTATAAATCCTTATATATTTTATTGCTATATATACAGATTGACACAAGACTCTTAGGAAAAATGACATATAAAACATATAAGACAATTATCCTAAGTCAACACTTTTTCATAAACTGTCCATGCTGGATTACAGTAACTTTGTCTTTCCTTGTTCCTCTTCATTACTTTTCATTATGTTTTTACATGTTGAGTTTTTAAAATGAGAGAAATTATGCAATATTTCCACTCATGTGTCAGATGTACTTCACTTTAACATTATGATCTCAAGGTACATCAGTTTTCCTACAAATGAGTCAAGTTTATCCTTATCTATGATAGGGTAGTAGTCTATAAAACTCATAGGTTTTAGATATCCTCTTATCATAACTGACTGTATCACTCTTCACTTTCTCTGAAGGAGTTTAAGTAAATCAGCATTAGCATGCTGCTTTAAACATTGAAATTTCACCACTGGTACATCTTTTTCAGTTTTGAATCCTCATAGCATTTATTTTTATTATATTTGATTATTGCCTATTAATTTTGTGAACTAATAAGTTACATTGTAATATTTTCTACATATATATAATATATGTTTTCCCCAGCCTTTCCTTCCTTTACACCCCCTCCCATCAACTCCTTTTTTTATTTTAAAGAGAATAAAACAAAAGAGGACAGATCTAAGCAGATCAGAACAGAACAATGTAAGCAACACTGTACTTCATAACAAGACAATTGGATATTGACAGTAACTATCATAATGTCTCTTTCTTTGAAACAGTTGAGCTTAGCTTTTCACACAATAATGTCAAACATAACAAAATAGAATAAAACCACTCAAGAGAATGAAAGTATTACAAGGCATTCTGAACCAAATAACTGAAGATGAACAATGGCTACTATATTATCTTATTTTCCATAAAAAATTTGTTTATACTATCATACATATTGAAATCCAATAAGACACAACATGATAGAACCAAAGGTAATAGAAAAACAAAAGCATGGTAGGACATCAGAGCAAGATGATATTAAATCAACATTGGCTGCCATATTGTCTTTTCTTCAGAGTAACTATTTATGCCATCACATATATTAAGATCAAACAAAACAGAATAAAACCATTCCAACCAATGAATGAAAACATAAGACTTCAAAGCAATATAATGGTGAACCATGATTACCATAGAATATTATGTACTCTTACCATTTCTTACATTAGGGAGACTATACGGTATTTATATACGTGAGTTTGATATATTTCACTTATGAGTATGGATTCAAGTTGCAACCATTTATTTATAAATATCTCAATGTGATAATTCTTTATAGCTTAGTGGTACCCCATTGTATAAAAGTACTACAATTTTTTTATCTGTTCCTCAGTTGATGGGCACTTAGGTTGTTTCTAAGATCTGGCTATTACAAATTGTGCTGCTATAAACATGGATGCACATATATCACTGTGGTAAGCTGTTTTCAGTTCTTCTGGGAATATGCCTAAGAGTGGAATAGCTGGGTCAAATGGGACTTCCAACCTCAGCTTTTTGAGGAATCTCCAGAATGACCTCCACAGTGGTTGCACCAGTCTACACTCCCACCAACAGTGCAGAAGAGTTCCATTTCCCCCACAGCCTCTCCAGCATTTGTTGTTTGTAGTTTTGTTGATCCTGACCATTCTTTCTGGAGTGAGATGGAATCTCAGTGTGATTTTAATTTACATTTCTCTAATGACCAATGATGATGAACATTTTTTCATGTATTTATTTGCCATTCATATTTCTTCACCTGGGAACTGTGTGTTCATCTCAGATGCCCATTTTTAGATTGGGTCTTTGAATTTCTGGGGTCTGATTTTTTTTAATTCCTTATAAGTTCTAGACAAAAGTCCTTTATCTGAGGGATAGTTCACTAAGATTTTTTCCCAGCTTGTGGGTTTTCTTTTCACTCTGCTGGAGATTTCTTTGGACATGCAGAAACTTTAATAAGACATGATCCCAGTTATTGATTCTGGGAAGTATTTCTTGTGCAGTTTGGTTCTTGTTCATGAATTCTCTACCTACCCCTATTTCTTCAAGATTTTTACCTACTTTGTCTTCCAACATATTTAGTGTTTCTATTTTAATATTTAGATCTTTGATCCATTTAGATTTTAGTTTAGTACACGGTGACAGGCATGGGTCTAATTTTAGTTTTCAGCATATGGAAAGCCAGTTTTTCCAGCACCATTTATTAAAGAGACTGTCATTCTTCCAGTGAACATGCTTAGCCCCTTTATCAAAGATAAGGTGGTTGAGTGTGTTCATAGTTGTATCTACTAGTCTATTCCATTGATCTTCAGGTCTGTTTTTATTCCAATACCATGTTGATTTTATTACAGTAGCTTTGTAGTATAATATCAAGTCAGGAATTGTGATGCCTCCTTCCTTGTCTTTGTTGCTTAGAATTGCCTTTGCTATTCTAGGTCTCTTCTAGTCCCAGATGAATTTTAGGAGTGATTTTCTAGATCTATGAGGTATGTTAGTGGTGTTTTCATTGGGATTGCATTGAATCTGTATAACAATTTTGGAAGAATGGCCATTTTCACAATATTTATTCTTTCTATCCATGAACAAGGGATGTCTTTCCATTTTCTGAGGTCTTCTTCAATTTCTTTTTTTCAGGGCATTATAATTTTCCCTGTACAACTCCTTTACATCTTTTGTTAGATTATTTCCTAAGTGTTTCATTTTTTTGGATGCTAGTGTGAAGGGTGCGGCTTCTCTTACTTTTCTCTCAGTGATATTGTTGTTAGTGTATAAGAATGCTATTGATTTTTGAGTATTGATTTTGTATACAGCTACATTGCTGAATTTATTTATTATTTCTAGGAGATTTTTGATGGAGGTTTGGGGGTCTTCTATGTAGAGTATCATGTCATCTCCAAATAATGATAATTTATCTTCCTTTTTTCCTATCCTTACTCCTTTCATTTCTCTCTCTTGTCTAATTGCTCTGGCTAGTATTTCTAGTACTATGTTGAATAGGAGTGGTGATAAGGGACATCCTTGTCTTGTGCCTGATTTTAAGGTAAAGGCTTTCAGTTTTTGGCCATTTAATATGACACTGGCTGTTGGTTTGTCATAGATGGCCTTAATCATATTAAGGTAAAGACCATCTATTTTAATTCTCTGTAAGGTTCTTATCATGAACAGGTGTTGGATGGTATCAAAAGCTTTTTCTGCATCTATAGAAATGATCGTGTGATTCTTGCTTTTGACTCTATTGATATGGTGGATTACATTTATTGATTTATGCACATTGAACCATCCCTGAATGCCTGGGATGAATCCCACTTGGTCATGGTGTATAATCTTCTTGATGATTTGCTGCATCCTGTTTGCCAATATTTTATTGAGAATTTTTGCATATATGTTCATCAGGGAGATTGGCCTGTAGTTCTCTTTTTTTAGTTGGGTCTTCCTCAGGTTTTGGTACTAGAGAGATATTTATTTCCAAGAATGACTTAGGGAGAATTGCTTCCCTTTCAGTTTCATTGAAGAGTTTGAGGAGTGTTGGCATTAAGTCGTCTTTGTATTTCTTGTAGAATTCCATAGTGAATACATCTGGGCCTGGGCTCTTCTTTGTTGGTAGGGACTTTTCCTGGGCCCATGCTGTTGAGCTGCAACTCACCTCACTGTGGTGGTGGGGGCCTGGCTCCCCTTTCCAGCCCTTTTGTCAAAGATAAGGTGGTTGAGTGTGTGGAGTTATTTATGCATCTTCTATTCTATTGCATCGATGTTGGGTCTAGTTTTTTGTTTGTTTGGTTTAGGTTGGTTTGGTTTGAGTTTTGCCAGTACCATGCTGTTTTTATCATAGTAGGTTTGTAGTATAATTTCAAGTCTGGCATAATGATGCTCCCTGCCTTACCTTTATTGCCCAGAATAGATCTAGTCTTGTTCTAAATGAACTTCTCTAATTCTGTGAAGTATGCTATTGGTACTTTGATTGGAATTACATGAAATCTGCATAACAGTTTTGGAAAGATGGTCATTTTTTCTATTTGCCTATCCAACAACAGGAGATATCTTTTCATTTTCTGATACCTTCTTCAATCTCCTATTTTAAAAGTACTATACCTCCCAGTATAAAAGTCCTTTACTTTCTTTGATATATTGATGCCTAAGTATTTCATTTTTGATACTATCATATTGTTTACCCAATTGCTTTCTCAGTGCCTGTGTTATTTGTGTATAGGAATGCTATTGACTTTTGATTGTTGATTGTATCCTGCTATGTTATTCATTTGACTATTAAATCTAGAGTCTTTTGATGGAGTTTTTGGGATCTTTTATGTGGAATATCATGTCACCAGCAAATAATGCTAATTTAACTTCTTCCTCTCCTATCCTTATTCCTTTTCTCTTCCTTGTCTAATTGTTCTGGCTAATGTTTCCATAACTATATTGAATAGAAATAGTGATAGTGGATATCTTTGTATTGTTCATGATTTTAGAGTGAAAACTTTTAGTTTTTGACCGTTTAGTATGATATTGGCAGTTAGGTTGTCATAGATGGCTTTTATTGGATTAAGATAAAGACCATCTATTCCAATTTCCGTAGGGTTTAGTTTTTATCATGAATGGGTGTTGGATTTTGTCTAATGTTTTTTCTGTATCTATTGAGATGATCATATGGTTTTTGTCCTTGGTTCTGTTAATTTGGTATGTCACCTTTATAGATCTGCATATGTTGAACCATCCCTCTCCCTACTTGGTCATGGTGTAAAATCTTCTTGATGATTTTCTGCATTATGTTTGCCATTATCTTATTGAATATTTTTGTGTCTGTGTTCATTAAGGAGATTGGCATGCAGTTCTCTTTTTTTATTGGATCCTTCTGTGGTTTGGGTATCAGAGTATGCTTGCTTCCAAGAAAGAGTTTGGGAGCATTGCTTGCCTTTAAATTTCATTGAAGAATTTAAGGAGTAGTGGCATTAGAGCTTTAAAGTTCTTGTAAAGTTCAAGAGTGAATCTGTCAGGGCTTTTCTTTATTGGCAATTTTTTAGCTATATCTTGAATTTCATTGAGTGATATTAGGTTATTGAAAATTCTTATACCATCTTGATTTAGCTTTGGTAATTCATATATATCTAGAAAATTTGTCCATTTTTTTCTGCATTTTCTACCTTATTAGAATACAAGTTCTTTAAGTATTAATGATCTTCTGGATTTCTGTAAGATCTGTTGTGATTTCACACTTTTCACTCCAAATTGCATGGATGAGTTTCCTCTTTTTTTTTTTTTTTTTTTTTTGATAAAGGTGAGTAAGGCAGAATGGATCAAGAAACAAGAGACAATAATATGCTGCATACAAGACACATTTAACTCAAAAATAAATGCATAGACTGAAAGTCAAAGAAGTGAAAACAATGCTCCAAACAAGAATTCAGCAAAAGTTGGAGTAGCTATTCTATTTGCAAACAAAAAGGATTTTAAGCTAAACATATCAAAAGAAATGTCATTATATACTTATTAAGGGAACAATCCAAGAGGAAGAGTTAACAATCATAAATATACCAGCACATCCAACTATATTAAACAAGCATTAATGGACCTGGAAAATCAGATAAGCACTAATATAATTGCATGTAGGACCTCAATATTCACTGTCACAAATAAATAAGCATCAATGCAGAAAATAAATTTTTAAAAATGGAAAATAAGATACGGAGGCAAGACACAACCCCAGACCTCCAGCTCGCCCAACACAAATCTGCAAGGTACTGAGATGGAAGAAAGCAAAAGCACCCCAGTTGGATTTTGTGAAATGGTAGCAGCAGAACTAGTAAAGTAGATGTGCTGGATTGACATCTGATGGTCACCTTGTAACACTGGATGAACCGAATCAGTGTGGTGCTGATTGGCAAATGCCCACCTGAGGATCACTGCCAACATAAAAAGGAGAACAGTGTTGATGCTTATAAATTGGTTAAGGTAGAGAGATTTATTACTAGTGTTGAGACCTCCTCAGGAAATGACTACTTTTCAGAGATGTCTTCTAAGTATATTGGCTTTTGGCTTGTGAGTCTGTCCCAAGATCTTGCCTTTTCAACTTATGGGAATGAGAGGTTTCTGGCTGTTTGGCCTAGCACTCAGTTTTTTGGTATTGGACTGCAGTATTAGTTATGACTCCTGGACAATCTTGGTATTGGTCTACAAGGAAGAACAACTGATCACAATTATGTCACCTTGGCCAAAGTACTGCAATCAGTAATAGCAATAGCATCAAGCACAGTCTAAAAAATGATAAACCATAATAACTATTAATTTACCACTTTTAACTATAAGGACAAGATTTATAGTTATATAACAAAATCTAAAACAAATCAGGAAATTATATATAGTAAATATACTCTCAATAGAATGGTTTATCCTCAGGGGAGAAACTTTAAAAGGGATAAGAAGAAAAAGTAGAGAAATAAAAGAAGAGAATGAAATTAGAAGCAAGGTTGAAAGACAAAAGAAGATTGCCCAAGCTTTGGGAAACTGGAGAGGAAGACAGAAGGAAATAAAAGAAGGGAAAAAACCAAACCAAAACAAAAAAAAACTAAAAAGGAAAATGTTTACACATAAAATAAACACAAAAGAAAAAAGAAAATAGAAAAAAGGATAAAAGAGGTTTCTCTGTGATCTCAAGTCTGTGGTTGTCTTCTGGGGCCCACAGTTTTGTGGCAGTATCCAATTCAGGCCATGTCTCTTCTGTCTTTGGTAAACAGAGGAGGCAGAGAGAGCCCAGATTCATGCTGGATGACCCCAGCCAGCTTGCAGTAAATAGGGTGGGGAGCCAATTCTATGCTTTCAACTCCGCAGAAGTTCAGACTGATCCTGGCCTCTGGATAGGGCCTCTAGGTGTCTCCTCCTCACCTCAGCTCCATCACCCTGGATGTCTCCCACCATTGTCCCTCAACCAGATTCTAGAAGCCCTGAAAGGGAACCAATCCACAGCTGCTCTGAGTCCCAGTTCACTTGGCCCCTCCTTAAAATGACATCTGGCCAAGCACCCTTTCCAGAGAACACTTGAACTGGGTCACTAAACAGCTGTGTAGTTCACAGCATTCACTGCTCCATTCCACTGGTGCTTTTCTTTGTGGAGTTCTCTGGAGTCATCCACCCTCACTGTGTCTCTGTAGTTTTGAGCCCCCACTCTTGTGCCATGAGCCAGGATTCTGGGAGAACGTGCAATTTACCTTTTTCTTTACTGAGATCTGTCACTTCATTTTTCTTATGGGCTCCAATTCTTCCCTTCGCATCTGTCCTGGGTCCCAGAGATCCATTTCTCCTCCTTTTCTTCCCCAGGTTGTTATAATCCAAGGTCTGGATTCCAAATCTTGGAGAGACTGGTTTGCTGCTGTTTACCACCCCACCCTTCTCCTCCTTTAGGTTGTGGGTGTTGTGTACTGGTCTCAGCAACAGGAAAGCTGGTTTAATAGTTTCTTTCCAACTCCATCATCATTCAGTCAGCTTATTCATCATATCATTCATTCATTTATTCATCTGTTTTCCCAAGGTGGATTTTTCCATCTTTAAAGTGTAAAGAGGTCTCAAGTATAAGGTACTGCTTTCACAGATGATGTGACTCACATTTCATGACATAACATGAGACAGTTGATGCTAAAGTCTTTTAAAAATCTGGAAACTTACCAAGCAAATATCTACTCTTTTCTTATTTTTAATGAGTCACTAAGAGAAAATGTGTGAGGTGAATGACTAACCATGTTGCGGAGGCCCACTTAAGTACAGAGCAACTCATTAAAACTCTGAAACACCTGCTGAGTCATCCATGAATCATACAACAGAGTCTACTAGTCAGAAGTGATTTATAGAAATAGATTCCTAATATTAGAGAAAAAGTTAACTATGTGCAAGAGGAAATAACATGTAAGACTAAACCTGTCTCTGACTCTTGACCATGTTCCAGCAATTACAACACAAACTTCTAGCTTCATGCACCAAAGATCAAACTAAACCACTTATTTCTAATAGAGAATAGTGTAAATGAATTAGTCATTGAGTACTGGCCAGGAGCTGAACAATATAATCTAACTTTAAGAAAGTAACTCAGCGGAGAACAACCCTGGAAATAAAAGCCACAATAGAAAGACTATGAGGCCAAAGCAGACATGTAATTAAGTATTCACAATGGATGTCTATGAATGTGTGGTTTATATAACTTCTTTGGTTTTATTTTGATATTTTTAGTTAATGGCCCAACAAAAACATTAGAACACTCCAAAAAGCATTATCAAGTACTGTAGGAGAGAAAGATAAAACCAATACCCTTCTGGCTTAGGGGAATCTGCCACTCACTAGGAGCACTGAGGCATTTATCTGCTGTGTAGCCTAAGCAAGAGCATTAACTGCACAAGAAATACAAATTCGTTTACAAAATAAAATAAAGACTTTCAAAAGGTTAATGCAAAGCTCTTTGGAGGAGTTAGCATTGGAACACAGCCTTAAGACAATCAGAATTTGTGTTTGGAGAGATAAAAGTAAGGAAGAGAGAGAGAAACCCGCACATTATGTTGTCTGTGCACAAGATAAACAGGGTGAATACTTTATTTAATGATGCCCAGAGGAAGGCGAAGAGAAACGGGCTTGGCTGAGACTTTGATCATCTAAGACCTTACTTAATGTGGTGAAGGATTTGTTTTGTTGCTTTTGACTTAAGTGGGATAGTAAACTTAATCAGAATTGTACTCTAGAATCATTCATGGGGGAGGAAGCCGTGGACCATGAAATGGGAATGTTCCAGCAAGGAGTAGAGACTGGGTGTCAAATTCAGAAATACACCATGCACAAAAGAAGTGTGGTACAGGTGAATATGGGGATACAAGCCAGCCATCCTAGCCACTTGGGAAGCTGAGGCAGGAGAAATTCGAGTCCAAGACCAGGCAGGGTAATTTAGAAAGACCTTGTCTCAAAATAAAAATTTAAAAAGGGTTGAGGATGTAGCTTAGTGGCATAGCAAGCCACTAAGGTACTGGGTACATACCTCTCCCAGAGTTTTCAGGCCAAGGTGCAAACATACCTCCTACCAGATTTTTGGTTGTTTTGTTTGTTTGGTTGGTTGGTTGGTTTGGTTGTGGTTTTGATATAGGAAAACAAAATTCCCAACCTACTACATGTCTGGTAGGAGTCTGTTCTCTAACATCAAAGAATGAATTTTAGGAACAATGGAGATTAAGAGTAGAAATATTTATTGAGAGAAAGAAAGCTTCTGTCTGAGAGAGAAACAGACAGGGTCCCAAGGGGGTTGCCAAAGACTCTGTCTTTTCTAAGGATTTTTATAAAGTAAAACCATGAAGTGAGATAGAACTTGCAAGGCAGACAGGCATGAGGTGGGACAGAGCTATGATCAACCAATAAGTTTAATTATTCAGGTAAAATTGACCAAATCAGGGACAAATGGGGAAGTGAGTCACATAGCAAGTGAGCATTCTTTATGGATCAGTGACTCTTCCTATAGTGGGTTAGGACGGTGACCCCGGCTTCTCAAGGTGATCCATATAAATCCTAAAGTTTATACTTAAGGGTGTGGCTGCACTTGTTTTGCCTTCTGTCTTGAGATGCGGCCCACAGTAAGAGATGTGTCTCCTCCCAGGCCACAAGACACTTGGTCCTCTGTGCCAGCTTCTTCCAGGGCCTAGCCCTTTCTGACTGCCTATAAAATTACTAAGGAGCTCAACTGCCTGTGACAGTTTGCTTTATTGTTCTGCAGTACTAGAGACTGAACCCAGGGTTTTTGTACTGAGCTACATCCCCAGTCCTTTTCATTTTTTGAGATAGCTTCTCACGAGTTGCTAAGTTACCTAGGCTGGGCTCAAAGTTTTGATCCTCTTGCCTCAGCCTCCCTGATGTTATCTGGTAGTTTGGTTCTGAAAAGTGGCTTACTGGGTCTGCGTTGCTTGCCTGCCCTTCTGGAGTTGGGATCCCAGGTTCTTCTTGCCTTAATCAAAGAACTGAATGAAGTGAGCAAAAAAACAGTGGCAAAGTTTATTCAAGGAGACAAAAATGAAGACTGGGAGAAAAACTGGCTTTGCAGAATGAACTTGGACTGAGGTTAGCACAAAACGAGGGCAACAGCAAAGATAAAAGTGCACACAGCTTCTGGGAAACACACGTGGACCATCACAGAAAGTAATGGCAGTGCCAGCTCCTGGTAGGTGCTGTTTTGTGCTATCCGATATTGTGAAACCCATGAGAATTTCCACATCTGGGTCCCAAGAGGCAGTGCTGGGCTCCCATGCTTCAGACTGACGTCAAGTCCAGGTGTCCCACTGAAAACCTGCTCCAGTTCTTTTTTTTTTTTTTAATAGAATAAAAACAAGCAAAATAAAATAGAATAAAGCCACTCAAAACAAAACAGTATAAGTGATACAGAATTTCAAAACAAGGTAATAGGAAATCAACAGTGGCTACCATAATGCCTCTCATTGTCTTCAAAACAGCTGCCCATACCTTCAGACACAGCAAAATCAAACAAAACAAAAACAGAATAGAACCAATAAAAACAAAACAATGTACACAATACAGGACTTCAAAACAAGATAATAGTACATCCAAAATGGCTAGCATAGTTTAGCCCCCCCAAAGTTGCTATGTTGAATATTGTCCTCTAAATAGATGATCAGACTGCCGGCTTTAGGCCTATAAAGTCAATGTAAAACTAAACACTGCAAGCAGTAAGTTATGTTTTACTTCAAAAGCTACCATCTCAGCCTGTGTTTCTCCAGATCAGTCCAGTCCGTCATTTGTGGAGATGGGGAGGGACCTTGGCTCTTCTTGCCTCCCAGCTTGCACACCAGAAGGGGCTGGCACCTGGCTCTCCTCCTCAGCCCACACATGGTCCTGACTCACAGGAAGAGGCTGGCTTCTTACTCTCCTCCCTGTGGCCCACAAAGGAGCCCTGTTCCAGTGCTTGTGAAAATCCCACATTCAGAGCTTTGGGAATTGTTCTGCACATGGCTCCAGGATCCTTTAGTTAGCAGGTCACAGCTTCTTCTGTGGCTTGTTTTTGCCACACCCCACTATCTCAAGAGTGTTGGGATTTTAGGTGTGTGCCACTGTGTTCTACTCCATCAGCCCTTTGATCAAGTACTCATCAAAGTGTTGCTGTGGTACAATTAGGTCTCAAGTCAGTTTAAGCAAAAAAATCATCCAGGAGGCTGTAGCCTAATCACAAGTCCCTCGTGTTTGTGGTTCAGCAAGAGGCATGTTAGACAGAAAGCCTGAGAGAATTCAGCAATGATACAGCAACTTCTCTACTACAGGGGAAAGAGAGAGTGTCAAGGAAGGACAGTCCCAGCAGGGATCAGGACCTCCACCCTAAACAGAGGATTTATGATCTCAGGGCTCCTGTAGGTCAAGCATTCTGTTCATGGTATGATGGCACTGAAGCCAAGGTGTTGCACAAACTGAGTTCTTTTTTCTTCTTCTTTCTTTTCTCTTTTTCTAGATTGAGTTCTTTATTGGGACACTGGAAACAATTCATGCCCAAATTCATTCAGGTGCTTTGGGGTGTGCACATTCAGATCAGTTTCATAGAATAACACATTTTCAGGCAATTTCAGTTATTAGCCACTCAAAGATGTAGAGGTAAATGGGTTATTTGACAGCACTTTGAAGTTATTCAATAAGCAAGCAAAAGATGGAAAACGCTGAGTTCCTATCATGTGAATGGATTAAACTGACTCCTAAAAAGTGAATAAATGTTGGAGAATTGAACCGGCAGTTCTTTCGACTGTGTGGAGGACCATGGTGGAGACTACAACCACCTCAGCATCTTCCTGACTGTCCTGATCTGTAGTATGAAAACAACAACTGCACTGAGCATCGCACAGATTTGCCACTTAACACCAAATTTACTAAGACACACAAAGTACTTTATGAGCTGTAAAGCAGTTTAAGGATTTTACTTATTACTAGGCCTAGTAATAGTCATTTGTCTGAAAATCATGGATTAATTCAGTGAAGTATGATCATGGGGATTCTTTCAATTATAAAGGAGCCCCCAGAGAGGTCCTTCATTCATTTCTTCACTGAGGTGAAACTGAGAAGCTCACCAGACACCAAACCTGCCAGGTTTCCCTCTTGGTCCTCACAGCTGCCACAACTGTCCGGCATAAACGCCTGCCGCTTAGCAGCCACCTAGTTGATAGTATTTTGTTCTAACAGTCCCAACAGACTGACAGCAGAAATAAAGTAACTGTCTTGTAAGTGTTTTGAATTTGAATCTCAAATTCAAAATAAAACTAGCAGCAGCCAGCATGATGGTGCATGCTTATAACTCCAGCAGTGGAGATGCTGATGTAGGAGGATTGTCACAAGCTCGAGGCCAGCCTGGGCTTCACAGTGAGAGCAAGACCAGTGTAGACCCTGTCTCAGAAACAAACAAACAAACAAACAAACAGAAGAACACAGTCTGCCATAACAACTCTCCCGCAAGTAATCCTGACAAGCAGGGGCAGCCAGCCCAGGCTCCACACACGCACAGACCACCACTGGGGCTTTTCTGCAGGTGACCAGCATGGGCCAGGAGAACCAGCCAGCCACACCTTGGAGAAAGTCTGGGAAAGCCCACTCTGCCCCTACAACATCCTGGGAAACCTGGGTTAGGAGAAACCCAGGTGCCTGACCCACCCCCTATACTGTGAATGGGTGGCCAATGTGGGAAGTGCCTGGGACCCCACAACTCACTCATCTGAAAGAACCCAGGAAAATGTCGAGACGAAGGAGCAAAAGGCAATCTCTGGCCTCTAGCCCACACGGAATAAGTCCAGGATATGTGGACATGGAGAGAGTGGACATAGCACACCTGAAATTTCTGGGATGATGGCAACTAAAGTAAAAAAACTACTTCATGAGACTGTAAAAGAAGTCAGATCAGAAATAGTATCTCAGATAAAAGAAGAAATCACAAGCATTAAGAGGATTGCTGAGCATATCTAAAGAAGACATAGATTTAGAAAAAGAGAAGAGCATAGGAGAATAAGGGAAACCTTGAATGAACAATATAGAGAAGAATTGGAATGCAAGAAACAGACTCAAAGAGATATCTAGGAAATTAAAAACTTCATCAAAAGCTGGAAAAACTGCTTGAAAACAATTGAAGATAGACTTTCAGACCTTGAGGATAGGATGACAACTAGTTATTGTGAGAGGAAAGCTCTTAAAAATTACAAGAAACCAGGAAATAACAATTCAACAGCTGCAAAATGACACAGAAAAATAATTCAAAAATGAGGTTTCAGTGAAAAACCAAGGAGTCAATACAAATGACATTAAGAGACTTTTTTCAGAAATAATAGCAGAAAATTTCCCAAGCACGGGGAAAGGACCTGACAGACAGGTAAATGAGGCATATAGAACTCCAACTAACCATAAGCAAAATAAATCTCTACCCAGACACATAATAATCAAGAGCCTCAAGAATAGGCTCAAGAATAGAATATTAAAAGCTGTTAGAGAAAAAAAAACAGATCACTTATAAAGGAAAACTCATCAGAATCACTACAGACTTCTCAATACAAACCATCAAATCAAGAAGAGTTTGGAGTGAAGTATTTCAAGTCCAGAAAAAAAAAAAACTTCAGCCCAGATTGATGTACCCTAAAAACTATCTTTTAAAATTAATAGAGAAATAAGATACTTTCATAACAAAAAACAGTTGAAACCACTCCTACAAAGAGACTGAAGGACATTCTAGAGAGGGATAAAGATGACCATGGTCCCAGGAACACCAGCAGAGTGGGATCACTGAGCAGGGCTGCCAATAGAATGGAGGGGGAAAGTAGGGAGCCAATGGCAGGAGACGAACCAGTGCATGCTGGTCGTAACCATTAAGTAGATGGCCTCGATTCACCAATAAAAAGAAACACAGGCAGAGTGGATTGGGAGACAGGATCCATCAATATGCTGAATACAAAAAACACATTAACTCAAAAGGAAATTCATAGACCAAAAGTCAAAGGAGAGAAAACAATGCCCCATGTGAAGGGAACTAGAACAAAGCATAGGTAATTTGTCCATCGACCACAGAATGAATAATAAAGATACAGCATTTTTGTACAATGGAAAGTTGCTCAACATAAAGAAGGATTATCACAAGGCTCTTGTAGGTAAGTGAAGGCAACTTGGGATCATGCTGTTGGGTGAAATGGTTCAAACTAACATAGGTGAGCATCATGTTGTCTCCCCAGTAAAAAAACTGAAGGAGTTAGTTGAGATAAAATGTTCAGTACATATTGTGAAAGTGAAAGGGAGAAAACTTCTAAAAAGGGAAGCCATTGTTAATTCCCTATTATTTTTTAAAGTCCTGCATCATTTTCTTTGTTTTGTTTTGATTGGTTTTATTCTGTTTTGTCTTATTTGATTTTATTAGATCTGATGGTGTGGGCAGCTATTTTGGAGATAACATGAGGCATTATGGCAGCCATTGTTGATTTCCTATTATCTTGTTTTGAAGTCCTGTGTCGCTTTCACTGTTTTATTTTGATTAAAAAAGATAACCAGCAGCAGCCCAGTAATTTTGACTGCTTTGAACTAGATCGGAGGCATGCATATTTTTCCAATGGAATTTCAGTTACATATACTGTGTATTTTTCTCAAATCTGAAGCTGTTTTATGTTTAAATGTATTGGAGAAGGTTTAAGGGAAATTAGGTCACTAGTTTGGGATTTTCCAATGCAGCAGAAGAATGTCTTGTAACAACCATGTCGTACAGGGCTCAGAGAAAGCTGATAAGCACATAAAAATGTAAAGGAAAAAAGGATGGAGACAAGACTGATCTTCATGGAAAACAGATGTCACCCAGGGAAGAGGATCATAGCAGAAAATCCTGCTCACATGCTTTCAGGCAAACAGTAGGTGGCAATCTCTACACAGTCTTTTCCCTGAAATGCTTGTATAACATCAAAACCCGAGCTAATGATTCATGAAATACGGGACTTTCCAAGATTCATATATTAGAGGGGTCCTTATGCATGAACACATCTTTGATTTTATCCTTTCTGTTTTAGAATAACATGCTCATGCCTTATCAAAAGGGCTCCACTAAGATCATTGATCTTACCATGCCTCCTAGGTGAGTCACGGTACATTGCTCATCTGTCTCCAGGAAGGGACAGAATTTTTCTCCTCACGTGGGTTTGCCAGATGAGTTTGTTGAAAGAGAGGGGGGTAAGGATTAAAGGAACCATGGATACAAGGTTTTGGGTTTTATTTTTTATCTTTTTCCAATCCACCGTCTGAGCTCAGTAGTTTGCAGGGGCATAGTGCAGGTCCCTCCTGTGACCACTGGAAGGTGGATGCCAGGTCTGTCCCCTCTCCTCCTGAGACCATGACCCCTGGCCCTGGCTTTGCCCTGAAACACTGAAGCTGAAAACTGCATGACGCTGGAGGCAGGTCCACAGACGGCAGACTTCAAACTTCCAACCTAACTGGCCATGTCCAGTGATACATGCCAAAGTCCGTGTGGCCTCCGAAGGCTATTTTTACTTCCAGAGTGATGAGCCTTGTTAAGTGCTTTCACAACTGGGAGGCTGAGTGGTTGCAGAAGTGACAGAGGTGCCACGTTATGACAGCAGGGGTCAGGGACACCAAAGGGGAAGGAAATTGAGCAATCAGCCAGAGTTTGCCTGCCTCTGAGTTGCAGAAACAACAGGCAAGAGGTAACAGGCAAGGCCGTGTGTGTGTGTGTGTGTGTGTGTGTGTGTGTGTGTGTCTCCTTGGTACCCAGCCGTCTGGGGCAGGCAGTGTTTCCTTCTGTGCCTGCCTCCTGGATACGCACAGGGACCTTTGTGACTCCCCTACTGGGGAAAGACTTCCCACCACCGGCCATTTTTTAAAGAACCACATAGATCATAAAGTAAGAAATCCCACTATACTCACATTATTGAAAAGTTTTCTTTAGTTCGCTAATGACTTCACTTAGATTTACAAGGAAGCAAACTGTAATAAAGAATGGAAAATACAAAACACTTATCCTACCTTGTTTTGGCAAGTATTTATTGAGTATCAAGCATTGTTTGTAGTACTGGAGGCACAAAACTGAACAAACTGCACTCATGTCCCTTTCCCTGCAGAATTTAGAGACTGGTAAGAGAGAGCTGAAATGAAACAGAAAGCCCTGGGCATCTTTCAAATAATGTCCATCGCAGCACAGCACTGAAGGCTGGATGCTCGAACCCTGAAGCTTGTGGAGTCAGCCAGCCTCTCTCTAATTTCTTGTGGTTTGCTGGCTATGTCTGGCCCCACTTGGCTCAGAGATACATCATTCCACCCCAGCTCCCCAGGGCTTCCTCTGTGTCTCTGCTCATATCCTCCTTGCTCTGGGTGACTCTGTGTCCACACTTCCCTTTTCAGAGGACACCAGTTGTACTGGACTAGGGCCTATCTCAATAACAAAAGCTTGACCACACCTGCAAACACTCTGTCACTTCCCATCCTAAGGTACCAGGCATTAGGACTTCAATATGCAGTTCAGCTCATAACCCCCACAGTGCAACATTGAAATAGAAAACACAAAGTGGGCTCAGGGGTACTCAAGGGGCAGTGCACCTACCTAGTATGTTTGTACTTGTCCTGAGTTTGGGCCCCAGTACTTCAGAAACATAAAAAAGTAACAGCTCCAATGGAGTTTTTATAGCAGCATAATTTATCATATTCAAAACTTGAGAGCAACCTGTAAGTTTTTTATTTAAGTTTATTGGTACACTTTAGAAATACATAATGATCACATTCATCATACAGAATTTGTACCTGTAATGATATATCTTCATTACATTTTCCCCTCCATGCTTTATTTACAAAATATTGTGTCCATTTTATCCTTTTATTTTTCTCTTTTTTTTTTTTCTCTGTTCCCTTCCATTCCCTCCTCCCCATAAGGTAGTCAAGGAAATGACATTCAAACAGAAAAGGTCAGATTCACATAGGCAACTGAGGAACTATGCCATGCAAATGCAAGATGATCGAAATACATGGTAAAATTTTAAATTTAAAAAGTTTACAGTAAAAGATACATTGCTATGGTTCCCAGCTGGATCTGTCATTGTATGACTTCTGCTGTTTCCCCTAAGGCCAAATTACCCTGAAAGTAAATTTTTTTAATAGATTCAAGAAGCCTCAACTGCACCACTAAACACACTCACAGAAGAGGACCCCAGAACTGCTTTAAAAGGCAGCAAAAACAATGGGTTAAGCATGCTTAAAGGGCTGGGGAATATTTTGAGTGAGATAAATGACAATGTCTTTTATTACATTTAATTTAAATATTCCCTGTAATTTTGTATGATACCACCTAACATCAAAAGGAGATATAAGCACGGCATACAGGGCCCAGGAAGAGAGAAGTCAGCAACTCCCGAGAATCGGCCATGCTGGGACTGGGAGGAACCCACCACGAAGCCAACAGCCAAGCTTTCTGGTAGGTCGTGCGGGCTATGTGGGGCTCAGGAAGAGAGAAGTCAGCACCTCCCACGGGCCTACCAGTGCCCAGGCTGGGAATCAAGAACCACCCCCCACAAGCAACCAGCTGGTTCACAGGACAGGCTGAGTTGATAACAGCTGAGGGACAAAAGCAACTGAGTGCTTGTATTTTTGGTTAACTTTTCAGGCCTGGGTCTGGCGGCCTGAGCATCTGTTGGATGATAATAATATGTAACACGGCAAATATGGGAGATTTCCTTCTATCTTGTTTTTGAAGTCCAATATTGTTCTCACTGTTTGTTTTGTTCTGATTGTTTGGCTTTATTCAATGTTCTGGTTTGATTGGTTTTATTCTGTTTTGTTTTGTTTTGATTTTGCTTTACCTGATGGAATGGACAACTATTGGGAAGGTAACAAGATACACTATAATAGCTATTACTGTTATCCTGGTATCCTGCTTTAAAGTTCCACACCAGTTTCACTGCTTTGTCTTGATTGGCTTTATTCTGTTTTGTTTTGTAGGATATTACTATCTTTAAAATAAAAACAAAATTTAAGTCAACAAAAAAGAATTCTAAATACAGATCAATAATAATTATTTGATATCTAATGGAGACACTTGAAAAACTCTTGAAAAACTTTATTGAAATACTAGCAATTACCTATATGAATAGGTATATAAGTATCTGCATAAACTATAAAGTCAATGACTACCTATATAGAGACAAACCATAGTCATGTATATGAAAATCAAATACAGACCCTCCTTTCTTCAAAAAAAAGATAGCATCTTATACAAATAGAGGATTTTAAGTGCAACGATTGTAATATGAACAATTGTCCTCGCTCTTGAAATAATATTGTGGTTATAAAAGAAAGGTCAATAAATAGCACAGCCACAAATCATTCTTTTTAACTCAAAGCAAGCTGATGAATCTCAGTTAACTCCTCTTCAGTAAAAACAGCAGGGATGTGACTAATTGGAAACCGTTCAATATTCGCTGTGCAGTAGCTGTGTATGCTCTGGGCACCCGTCTGACTCCTGGGGACATGCAGCAGACCAAGAACATGGAACTCTCTGCCACCATGAAGACGCCAGCTCTGAATTTTCCTTGTCACTATTTCCGGCCATCTGCAAGAAGCCAGAAGACGCCAACTCTGAATTTTCCTTGTCACTATTTCCGGCCATCTGCAAGAAGCCGCTTAGCAAGATGAAGGGTCCCTGGGCAGCAGCAGAGCTCTGACAGCTCCTGAAGGCCCATAGACACCCGGTCCAAGCAGACATCTGACTTCCACACAGCACGCATGGCTCCTCCTGATGGTGACATTACCCGCCTCATCCACGCCTTTACCCATGAAGTTAAAAGTTCCTCCAACTTCACTATTCCAGAAACACAGCACCAAGCACCGTAATGAAAAGCAGTTTGTTTTGATTCAGTTTCACAGGTAAAATGTTGAGGGGCTGTGTCCAGGAATGACCTTCTCACAGGCTAAGTCTCAAGGTGGTGCCAGGGTCACATGACAAGAGGCAGGAAGTGTGTTCTCTGGTCTCCCTGTCTCCTCCTTTAAAGCCAGCAGGAGTCAGGCACGGGCACTGCATTGAGTTTCTCATGCCACCCTCCAGTGGGGATACAGCTTGGGATACAGCTTCAAAACGTTAGCCCCTGGGAGAAACACTCCAACCGCAACCGGGCTGCAGCTCTCACCAGCTCCTGGAACTTCTCTCTCTCTGTTCCTTCTACTCCAGAAACTGCTGCAGTTTCTCACCAGGGACCCCGAGCAGTGACCTTCCTGTTCTCCGGTCATGTTCTCTCCAGCCACTCCACTTCTGTATAACACATCACCTCCGAATCCTTTCCTGGTAACCACACTTAACAATAAACTTCCTACCGTGCTGCCGTCTCAACTCTCTTTATTTTTCCCTCTCAAACACATATCACCATCTTACTTTTTAACTCACTTATTTTGCTTCTGGTCTCTTTTTCCCTACCGGAATGTAAATTCTAAGAAGGCAAAGATCTCCATTTCTTTTTGTCGAAGCCTCTTGAGTCAGAAGCAAACCAGGCACTGAGTTGAAGTTGCTAAAGTTGGTTGAAAGTCATCAGTTGGTTCCAGGAAGGTCATATCTGAATTCTAACAGCAAAAGCACCAGTTTCAAATTAGTGCTGGTCATACACGTTCATCTTTATGGAGGGCGGGGATTAGTTAGTCTTTAAACTTAATAAGGAAGAGAAGTTTACCATAAATATGCCACTTTATGACATCCTAACTTTACACACAGATAAAACTTGGAGAGTCTGACCCAGGAGAGGCCTACGATTATTTCTCTGAAAGTCCAGAGTGATTCATAGACAGAATAAGTGGTGTAGCTGGTGCATATGAATGCTACTTTTCAAAATGTGAGTAGATATAGTGATTAAAGTATATAGAGGGAATATTTATGGACTAGCTTGGCAGAATTCGTATGCAGATGTAATCATAACCAAAAATATTAAATATTTGGTGACACGAAAGCTAGGCGACTTGGACAGATTCTGACACTGAAAGACTCGCACAGCAAATGATGCCATCCATGTCAAGCTATACTAAGTCACCAGTAAAGCAATGATTCTCAATCCTATTCATCAATTAGAATTACCTGGGGGAATTTTCAAGAACTGATTGCCAGTCTTCACCCCTGGAAATGGTCCTTTAGCAGGCCACCAGTAGCAGAGGACTACTCATTTCGTGTTTCCCAGGTGACTAATTTGCAGCACAGTGGAAAGTCGATGCAATAAAGAACTGAGTGTTCTCTAAGAAGTGATGGAGAAAAGTGTAATTTTGACTATATTGCACTATACAACCAATTTAAAGAATTCTTCCAGGAGCACACTGTCTTAATAGGCATAGAGTTCTCAAAAGGATTCCAGAAAAAGAAGCAATCTAATCTTTGTCCAAGTATTATTCCCTTCCAAACACACAGTTCACTAAATTCTAATGAGCACCTGCTGGAAACTAAACCTCCTCGCTCCAGTCTCACTGAAGAAGGGATGATCTACATCCAGCACATATCCTGGATGTTCTTCCGATAGCATCCGTTTACTCAGAAGTGTGGGACAGGACCACGGTGGGCGCCTGGCACAGCCACTGCAGTCAGCTCCCTGAGATGGGACTCTTGAGGCCACGGGTGGCTGTGTGGGAGGCCCTGCCTGCAGCTGGAGTCTTGCTGGCCCTGCACTGTTCTGGACACCATACGTGCCTGGCACAGCACTTGACAGAGCTTAGCTACAATCCATGTTCCTCCTTGGCATACCGATCTCTGCTTTAAAGGAATACTGCTGTGCAAACGTATTGCTCGTATTAAAAGGAAACTGCAACTGGCAATGAGAAAAAAAGGTTGCTGATAATAGTTAGAATTGCTCATGACATTTTAGCTTGAGGGGAGGATGTCTTGGTTACTTCTTTACTCATTGCTGGGACAAAACATCCAACACCCAAAATTAAGGAAGGAAAGGTTTATTTAGCTCACAGTCTGATGGGGTTTCAGTCCATACACATTTGACTCCAACACAGAACGGTCTAGCACAGGGGCATCACATCCAGGCCACAGAAGACAAGAAAGCAACAAGAGCAAAAAAGGACAAAAGGGAAAAGCACCCCTCCTTCCCTCCCTTATATTGTATGCTGACTCCCTGCCCCATGGGCGGGTGGAGCACTTACACCACCAATCCCAGCACTAGGCAATGAACCAATCACAAATGCTAGACTCAACCACTTCCATGATTACATGAGGCTTTGAGGGGACACCCAGGCACAAATCATAACAAGTAGAAGAAACTCTATGTAGCCTATGTTGATTTTGGACTCACTATAACCCTACTGCTCTAACCTCCCCAGTGCTGAGATTACAGGCATATGGAAAGTTACCTTTCTTAAATGAGGCAATTCCTGAATCAAAACTTTTGTCTATGGCATTAATGACAGCAATACTGGTCACTCAGAGAGACTGTGAACTGCATCAGAGTAGCAGAGACCTACCTGCATCACAGTAGCACCAGAGGCCAAGGGCTACCCGAGCACTCCAGAGGCCCAGTACTGAGGCAGCATTAGAAAGACCTTGGCCTGTCCACTGACCACACAGTCTGAGAACACCCAGAGAGAAAGAAGGCCACAGCAGTGCCCAAGAGACTCCACACTGGAAATCTTCATGGAAGCCAGTGGACCTTCAGCTGGGGAAGATAATTAGAACAATGGAAGAGGAGCAAGACATGGAAGAGGAAAACCATGACACAAATTTACAAAGGTTGCACTGGAGAGCCTACATCCATCAACTGAACAGAATCCTTATCCTGACTTCATAGCCAGGGAAGAACCAGGAGATCAAATCCACTGTCACCTGTATGTCACTGACAAATCCAAAATGGAAGAGCTAACTCTCACCTAGGGAACCATAGCACCCTCACCCCCAGGAGATTTACAAGTTCCCTGTCCAAGGTGCACCCTGTCCCAGGCTACAAGAGTAATGAGGTACCATCCTTTCATGGCAGGAAGCTGTTCTTGGCAGACTGGCTTCTCTTCTCAGACACATAGGGGCTCCTAGTGGATGGGTTGGGTCATGAGACTTTGGAGCCATAGGCAATACCATGCAATCAAGTTGTGTTCCAGCATATAAAAATAACCTAGGAAGTGGACCTTTTTCCAGCTCCACACTGGCCACTTTTATTTGTTCCACTACATCTGGGAAGTATCTTGAGAGTGCAGGTTATGAGTCATGGGGTGACCAGCAAGCCACAGCCTTCTTTTTCCTCTGTGTATTCAGTGGGTGGGGAGTGAGGAAGGAGCTGCGGAGGCCCTCTTCTCAGCGTGCTGCTGGACAGCAGGCAAATGAGTGGGCACATCACGTGCCGCAGTGGCCACTGCGTCAGGATTACCCAGAGAATGTCCAGTTGCCATCCCTGGACCAGGTTCTAATTTCCCACAGTCCCAGGGATTTTGGGGGAAGCAGGTGCCCTCCCTTCTACCACAGCAGCAAAACACTGCTGATGCCCTGGACCATCACCTGCAGCGGTACTGTGCAAACAGTAGCCAGGTCTTCCCCAAAGCACGCCTTATATGTTACAAAACAAAAATGACAGCAACACTGCCTGCATATATCATGCTCTAGGTAGGTTAATCACTTCCTAAGTGTTATCTCATTTAATCCACAGACCTAAATGAGGTGGGCACTGTATATTGCATTTTGCCTAGACAAAATCGGCTTTTCTAATTAAGTTGCACATTAAGTATAAATTAAATATAAATAGCAGTGATGAGGTTTAAACCCAAGTAGTCCAGAGTAAACTGCATGGTGGACTCTCCTGGCATAGGAATATTTTGATTCCCAGTCCTACTTTATCCCAGACGGCCTTGCCCACAATCCCTTCGGGGCTTTCTAATTATGCTTGAATTTTCTGGGATTTATCTCTTGCAGCCCTCACGCCCTCTCCAAAATCAGAGATAAAGCTTTTTTCTTTACTCTTTCACTTCCCCAAAGTGCTTAATCCTCAAGGTAGATCACAGAGCATTCCTGGAGAGACATCCTGGTGATGGCCCGTGACGGCAGGACACCGCGGAGTACTCAAGGAACCTCAGAAATATCTAGATTGCTCCTATCATCCCTTTGCTTAATCAGTTCTTTCCATTTATTCCAGGTTGAGCTTCTGAAGGGTGAAGAGTTTCTTGATAAAGACCAAGCCCTCTGGACCGCAGTGCATCGCCGTGCTTGGACTCAGCATTCTGCACTATAACTCCTCAGAAGAAGACGCAAACACACGGCAGGTGCACTGAACCTTTTCTGAACTTCTTTGAAAACATTCATCTATTGCATTCTCTTTCATTTCTTTTTAGTTATCTGATTTCCTCTTATTTGAGCCCAGTAGAATTTTTTTCGATGGAAGAGAGGAACAATTAGAGAATAGGCTTAACATGAAAGAGAAATTAAGAAATTGGTATATGATATGATTTTTTTAAAGTTTTATCTAATTTTAGGCTAGGTTTGGTGGTGCACACTTATAATCCTAGCCCTCGGGAGACAGAGGTAGGAAGATCATTGTGAGTTCAAAACCAGCCTGAACTACCTAGTGAGACCCTGTTTCAAAAAACAAAAAAAATTTTATCTAATGTTAGCATTTGAATCCTGTTGCTGGCTGGAGTAAGATTTTGGGGTGAATAGCTTTCATGAGAACACACAGAGTGCATTCTAACAATGTTGCACTTTTATAATTGGTTAGCATTTTTACCCAAATTTCACTCTTGTGATGGACATGGTGTTTCTGAATCATCAAACCCAGAACAAAGCAAAATAAAAGAAAAATACACTATGCAAAGAAGTACATGAGGTGATTTCCAGTGCACAGGGGAGCTTTGGAACACTATGCAAAGTCATTTCTTTCTGCTTTTCTAATCCAAAACATACTATTCTTGTATTTAAAATATTACTTTGGGTGCACATAATATTTCAAAAGCAGGTATACTTCTTGATATTATCATGAATTTCTAAAATTAATTTTGGATTACTTTTCCTCTAACTTAGAAGCAAAATACTCCCTAAAGAACAGGTTGCCCTCAACTCACGGATCATAGGCGTTTGCCATTTAGATCAGAAGCCAGCTGGATTGATGGTCACCATCAAACGCACACGGTGAAGGTGGGTTTCCAGCAGCTGTCCAGCGGCCACCCTGCTGCCTACCTGCTCTGCCCTTCTGCTCAGCTCTCAAACTTTGAGGAGTTTATTCAACCCTTTGTTTAAGAAATCCTTTGTGGAAACTCCAGTGGCTGATATTGTGTGCTCTGTTCTAATAGGTGGTTTATCAGCTGTGATGTCTGTCTACGCTTGTGCACTGCCCGAAAGAACCCAAGGATCAGCAAGGAATCCAGCCCCATGGTTTTGATAAATTCCACAACTGGTGGGGACCACACATTCACAATGACTAACTTTGTTTACTTCATGAAGGGATAAACAGAGGCTTGGGATTCTTGATATCATCCTGTGGAGACTTCCTATTGTCTCTTTAGGGATGGGCCATCTTCTTTCCCCCCTGCTAAGAGTAAAATTTAAGACTATAGACAGCCAGGGCAAGATCCTTCTTATTATGGGATCACCTCCGTCCTCTTGAGTCATCTGATAATCCCCTCCTCAAATCCCCTCTTTGATCAATAATGTCAAAGTTCTGCCTGCATCCTGGCCTTTTGTTCCTCAAGAATAATTTGTGATCCCCAATCCCCGCTGCATGGCCGCTCTGTCTCTGGCTCTTTCTTTCCCTCTCCTGGTTCCCTGTCACACCTGGCAGGAGATTGGAGGCTCACTGCAGGGGTCCTCCATATAGAACAAGGCTCCCCAGGGGCCATGGAGGTGCATGTCTGTGATCCCAGCACTCTGAGGGGCTGAGGCGGGAGGATTGTAAGTTTGAGCCCAGCCTGGGCAATTTAGCAAGACCCTGTCTCAAACTAAAAAAAAATAATAATAATAAAGGGTTAGGGGCTGGGATATAGCTCAATGCAAAGCCTGTGGGTTCAATCTCCAGTAATTTTTATTTTTAAGGCCCATCTAGTGAAAATTTAGAAACCAAAACAAGCTCCCTGGAGAAAGTGGTGTCCTGACTGAGAAAAAGAAGGCAGAAAAACGCAAACGGGGAAGACGGAGAGCAGCCCGGAGGAGGACAGAAGCAGGTGTGGGACTGAGTGTGGCCGCAGCTCCAAATGCAGAGGGCGGCAAGGAAGCCCAGAGTGGGGCAGCAGCAGTCCTGACCCCGTGTCACACCAGAGCCACCG
The DNA here is from genome assembly GCA_004027455.1 of Hydrochoerus hydrochaeris. Lineage (NCBI taxonomy): Eukaryota > Metazoa > Chordata > Mammalia > Rodentia > Hydrochaeridae > Hydrochoerus > Hydrochoerus hydrochaeris. The sequence continues at coordinate 10,452 of PVLA01012689.1, read as the reverse complement.
CCGCTGGTCACACACCCAGGCAGGTCGGAGGCAGTGGTTCAGGCAGGGTCTCTGAGAAGCACCACCCCTTGGGGGTCTAGGGCAAGGGTAAGCCCCTATCCACAACAGCACCTGACTTCCCTGGTCCCCGCGGCAGGAGAGAAGGACCTGATGTCCTAGGGCAATGGGGAGCCAGCCATAGGATTTTAAGCAAGGTAATTAAAAGACCAGATTTTATCTAGATAGTCCTGTAGGATTTCTGCCTCATTTTCCTCTCTTGCTCTCCCTATCCCTCAGTTAAAAGAATGTGCTTCTTTGAAAACTGCAGAGAGTAATGCCCCAAAATAAAAATTAATCTCTTATACCAGGCATAGTGATGCATTCCTATAACCCCAGCACTCCAGGAGGCTGAGGCAGGAGGAACTCAAGCCAAGCCTGAACAACTTAGTAAGATTCTGTCTCAAACTGAAGAACTTTATAAAAAGCCTGGGCTGTAGCTCAGTGCAAAGGCCAGGGCCTCAAAACACACACACACACACACACACACACACACACACACACTGAACTCTTAGTCACGAGGTAGCAGTCTTGGGGGAGATGGATGGTTACACACAGACACAGACAGGTTGTTGTGAGAGCTGAGAGAAAAGGAGCACCATGTGCCCTCAGCTCCTGCCAGGAGGAGAAACTGCTGCTGTCCTTTCATGGCCAGACGCCAGCTGGTAGACTGTCGGTGCATCAGATCACAGCTGGAGAAGGCGCTCTGCCACACCGCTGGGTAACCTGGACCTGGGAGGAGACACAGGCAAGGATGTGAGTACTCTGCTGGCACCATCTCTTCACCTGAGTTACCAACAAAATTGCCCTTTCAGTTTTTGCAGTGACTACAGTTGAGAGACTTGTGTGTGATGTGTGTGTCTCAGCAGATTAGAGAAGGTCCTTTCCTCCTCTGGCCTCAGTTGTCATTAACTCCGAGCTAATCAGAAGCATTTCTGGAAGCAATGGAAAACTCAGAATCATGCCAGGAATAGAGCTCAGTGGCACAGCACCTGCCTGCAAAGTGTGAGATCCTGAGTTCAATTCCCAGTATGAAACAAAACCCTTAGAATCCTATGTCAGGCAATTAATTTACCAAGTCAGCCTCTCTAAAGTAGTTTTTTTTTTTCCAGTACTTTCCTAAACTTGGAAAATATTGCTTTAGTTAATATAGGACCAATCTACCATAAAATTGTTTCCTAGATAAAAAGCTGCTATGGCTTTTAGTTACTTGCCGTTCTTTCTGGCTGGCGTGGTGGGTGTGCTGTGCTTTTGTGTTTGAGGTCTCCTTCTGCTGTCCAGGTGTCCTTGAACTTGGGATTCCTCTGTGACGGCCTTCTGAGTGCTGGGATTGCGGGAGTGTCTCCACGATGCCACAGGTGCAGCCTTGTATTATTACTTAACTGTGTGTGTGTCTCAACACAGTGTTTTCCAAGAACAAGAGATCTTGCCTGAATTTTGTGCCATGATGTACAAGATTTCTGAGTTTTTCCCCCATGTTGCACATTGTCAGACGTTCCTCAGGCATCTCAGAAAGACAGAAGAGAAAGCGGTCGAATCAAACCAGAGGGGTGTTTGGGATGGAGACAGCATGCAGACACTCGCCGAGGGAGGGACGCAGCTCCTTCCCCAGGGCACAGATCTATTTTTATGTTCAAGCTGCTCTCCTTCCCTAGGCAGCCTCGTCAGCCGCATGACAGGCAGAGTCTTCCGTGACTGACACCCCCAGATTCATTTTTCTGAGCACATTGTTCTCAGCCCTCACGCAGAAGCTGTGGAAGGAGTATTTTTATGTGTCATGTCATAAACCGGTCAGCAGGGTACAACTGTCTGTCATTGTGGTACCAGAATGAAAAACAGCTGAGGGGTTTTTTTCTCTCGCTCTTTTTTCTAAATATTTGCGCTCTTTGTCCTCGTTCTATTCGCCTTTTCCATGTGTGGTTTTGCTTTTCATTTTAGACAAGTCTGAATATTTTTGGAACTATATGGAAACACAGAATTTGCTCTCGTGCTGCAGAAGGGAAGTCGGGGAAATTCTTTTTCAGGAGAAAGCCAAGCAGGCAGCCATAAAACCTATGCAGCAACACTGAGAACTACCTCATTGTAAAGCTGTTTTCCTAATGTGGTTATAAAAGCGATGTGTGTTCAGTGATGAAAACCTCAAAGAGAAAGACCCCGGGAGTGCACAGGATGAAACTGTAACAAGCTGGGGGCCCACGCCGGCACCCGGGATGACTATGCCCATCCAGGCCTCTGCAGCCGCCCGCCTCTGTGTCAGAGATCAAAACTGCAAAGCTCGTGGAGCCGTTTCCATACAGATCCAGCCTCCAACCAGCAGATGTGCCTGCTAAGGTCTGGAAACTGGAAAGAAGACCCTGTCTGCACTCTGGTTGTTGCTGTCAACAGTCCTGCGAACGTGACTTGTCCTGCAGCAGTGGCGACAGCTAAGAGCGCCTGGTTTCTGATTAAACAACCATCACTTTGCTGGTGCAGAGCTCTGCTGAGTTTTCCTGGTCCTGGAGCTGGCATTCAGGGCCGCAGCTTCCCAAGTGTACAGAGAGCAGCACCAGCTTGAGGAATCTGGGAGTCACTTGTGGAATGCAGTCGGGAGCCCGCTTCTCTAGCACTTCCAGTGATTTCGTAGGCACCTAGTTGTTTTTTGTTGTTGTTGTTTGTTTGTGTGTCTTTTTGAGACAGGGTCTCACTATGTAGTTCAGGCTAACCTCAGTAGCCCAGGCTGGCCTCAAACTCACAGCAATCCTCCTGCCTCAGCCTCTTAAGTACTGGGATTACAGACATATGCCACCACGCCCATCTCTAGTTCTTTTTTAATATTTCTTTTTGGTACAGTCTTGGTTACCTTCAACTAAATCCAAATAGATTTCATGATAATCTCGTAAACCAGGGGCACACACTGTTGATCCTTGTACATGTGGGCATGCATGTGGCCATGAAGGTTTTTAAATGGAATTGTAACATGCATATTTCTTGTTATTGACTGAATGTTTGTGTCCTGCAAATTCTTACATTTTAATCCTCACCCCAGTGAGATGGCATTAGGAGGATGAGCCTTTGGAAGTCATTAGATCGAGGAGGTGGTCCCCTCATGACTGACTAGTACCCTCACAGGAAAGGTGTTCTTCTTTGGGGAGTACTGGTTGGATTCCACTTGAGAATACACGAAGATCGGCAGCAAAGCAAGAAGAGGACCCTTTACTAGGTACCACTACTCCCCCTTCCATCCTGGACCTCCAGCTACCAGAACTGTGAAAAAGAGACGTGTAAGCTGTGTGGCCGATGGTGTTTCCTTACAGTCGCCCGAACTGGATACGATGCTGCTCTCAGCCTGCTTCTTCCCTTAATATTTTTCCCAGTAAATATGCACACTCCTCCAACGTATTTCAATAGCTAGCTATTATCCCGTGCTGTGACTATAATTTACTTATCAGTACCCTATTTTTAGACCTCCGTGTTTTGCCCAACTTCTGTCTATTGTAAGTACACTGCTGAGTGGTCCCGGTGACTATTCTCACTAGAAAGGAACAAGTTTAATTTATACGAGGAGAGCAGGTACAAAAAAAGACAATAAAACTAAACCATCATGCACAAAGTGCTTGTGATCATTCAAATATAAACTATACACAGGGGGAAAAAAAGCAACTGATTTTGTTAGTGTTGCAGGTTTACAGATTATTTTTTGTTCCTCCCATCTCCTACTATTTCTATATTACCTTTGTAATTTAAAATGCATATCATGCCGGGATACAGCTCAGAGGCACATTGCCTATCTGGCCGGTGCAAAGTCTCAAGTTTGATTCCCCAATACCAAAAATAAAATTAAAGATAAAAAGTATATAAAAATAAATAAAATGCATATAGTAATCAAGTAAGTTAGCCTTCTTTAAAAGTGTCCCTTAGTAGCTGAGTTTGATTGAAATATGCTGTGTGGTTATAGGAGAGGGCAAGAAAAATCTAAAAATTACTTACAATTTAAGAAAACAGTTTATAATAGAAAGTAAAACAGATGGATGTCAGTTAGTTTAACGCCATCTGTAGACCATGTGCCAATGGCGTGGAGAAGTAATTCGGATCGGAGCAGTGCATCAAGCTGTCACAAATGCACTGGCATCTTTTCTCTGTTCAAAATTTCACCCCGCCCCTAACTTTTATCAATAGATATTTTATCTTGATCCTGAAAGATAATAGTACCAGAGTCCTCCTGTCTGGATGCTACCCTTTTTGGAGATAACTTTTGAAAAATAAACAGACCAGGATTGTCTTCACAAAAACCACACACACAAAAAAAGTCTTCAGCGACAACTCGGTGTGATTGAAGGTAGTTGTGCCTAAAAGACAAAGGTGGCTCTTATCATCACAGGTTTACTAAGGAAACTCACCTGGAAAAGCTTGGTTATATAATCAACATGCAGTCGTGGTAACTCAAATGACAGTAGTAAATCTCTATCAAAGGCAGATGATGGATTGATGTTGGCCTCCCGTCACATCAAAACACACTGTCCTCACAGGAAGCATCAGCGCCTCACCCTGACATTAGGTAGGCAGCAATAAAAAGTGACTAAAAGGAAATGTTGCTTTTTTAATTTTATAGCTGCTCTTTCTTTCCTCACTATGCCATAGGTCTTAGCTAAATATCTTCACACTCAAGCTTTGGACTTACCAGCACCTATTGTATATTGCCTGCTAACTTAAAGATAAAAGCAATTCCCTAAATGCCAGTATTCTGAAATCATTAGGGTTTCTCTGAGTTTTCAAAGGAAAAAGAAAGTATTAAATGAGACCTCTTGAATGCAGTATTTCTGAAAAATATTTTAAACTGGGCAAGATGGCATCTTAAAGCATGGAGAACGTCATTCCCATATTTCTACATAAATATGAATAAAAGATCTCCACCGTAAATATGCACTGGCAACATTAGTTAAGCACTAGACCCCTAGTCAGTGAGAAGTATGTGCATATTACATGTAAACCTCACGTACGTAATTTTACTTCCCTCTCATGTACACAGTATCATAAACGTCTGTGTGCACACTCTCAGACTTGACCCACCTGACCACCTTCCATTCCTGCAGGCGCAGCGGCCACTCTGCCTCTCCAGCCCCCCGGGAGGTGCCGCTGGCGGGGCACCACCCACACCGACCCCAGAGCCTCCCACCTTTGCCTGGGTATTCCTATGGACGGTACTCTGTGGAAAGACACAGAAGGGTGCTTTCTGCCGGCTCCCGTGCATCCTGCAAAGCTGAGGTGCACGATTTGATTAGTGACAGGTAAAGATTTCTCCCCGTCTCTGGATAGTCCTAAGACGCATTTGACAAGGCTGCTGAGCGAGCAGCTCACCGTATGGAGAAACGCGCTTGGTGATGAACACGCATCTTGCATCTCCGCCTTTTTTGCATCTCATCTTTGCTTCCTGTGCTCATACTCCTCAATAAAGCCTTTGAAAACGACACTTTATCTCAAGTTCTGCTTTCTGAGGAACACAAGCTAAGATATAACTGCGCAGTACAGAGCGCTACGCAATAGGAATGACAGTAGTCACATATGGTAGCAGAGTGAGTGAAAGTCAACATCATCACCAACATTTTTAGCTGTGAAAAAAATGAGTCAATGATGATCATGAGTTCGTGTAAGTCTCACTATAATTAAAGAAAATGGTACAATCGTGTATATCTCAAACTTAAAAGACTGAGATAGACATGTATATTCAAAATTGAAAGACTGGGCTTTGCTTTAAGAATCAAAATTTTATCTGGGTATGGTGTCACATGCTTATAATTCCAGCACTCAGGAGGCTGAGGCAGGAGGATTGCCATGAGTTCAAGGCCAACCTGGACTACATAGTGAGTTCAAGGCCACCCTGGACTACAAAGTGAGACCCTGTCTCCAAAAAAGAAAACAGAACAATCAACATTTTGAATGACTTTAAAAGAGTTGGGACTTTAAACCCCTTTTCTCCAAAGGCAGAAGGAGAATCAGCCAACCAGAAGGTCCATATTCAGATGTGCAGCTGTCACACACGTGCACTTGCCCTTTGGCACACAGTGCACTCACACCCAAGGGCACAGCTGTGCATCCCCCACGGGTGTGTTTATGCCAGGCAGACTAAAGCTTAGAAGTATTTGGAACATTGCATTTTTAAATTCAGGTATCATGTGTGATCTAACAATTATAGAACAAATTATGATCTCATGAGTAAAAATTAGATACATGACAAATCCTATTAATGCTACTAAGTCTTTATGGAACTAAGAGTCTCTCTTCAATTGTACTAGACACACACAAATTGAAAGTATGAAATGCTGCTAGTGTCACATTGTAACTGCTAAAATCCATACAACATTTTATATTTTAATCTTAATAATTTAATACTTCCACTGAGCTGTCTTATTTAGTCTTCCAAATTTGTGAAATCACTGATTTTCACATGCTTGTTTTACCAACAAAGAGCATTCTCAGAAGATGAAAAACTCATCAAAGGCGTAAGTCGTTACTTACTCTGTAAGGGTCAAGATTTTATTTGTGAATGTTTGTTTTGAGACAGGGTCTTGCTTTGCACTTCAGGCTGATCTTGAACTCTCTGTGGAGCCCAGGCTGCCCTCAAACTCAGCGATCCTCCTACCTCAGCCTCCTGAGTGCTGGGATTACAAGCATGCAACATCAAGTCTGGCTGAGATTTGTGGATCTATTTCTTGAGCTACCCTTGCAAACTCTACTTCCTTTTATTTCTGATTGCCTGTTTCCGTGTCCCCTCCGCTGTGGCTTCTCTCTTCACTACTCTCCCCAACTTACCATTCGGAAAGGCTCCTGAGTGCATGGTCTCATTTTCTCAGACATGAGCCGAGTTTAGCGAGTTTATAGTCTTCTTGGCTCCTTGCCCTTCCCACCAGCCCAGGCCACCCACGGAGCACAGGGCAGTGAGTCCTGGGGCCCCAAATTAGCTGCCTTCCCCATCACTTCAGTCCTCAAGAGCCCCGGTTTCATTTGGTGCCTGCACGAAGCCCAGGCAAAGGAGTCGAGTTCTTTCTCCAGACTCAAAACCCATTTAGGGAAAGCCATTCGCTAGAGGAAGAATGGTGTGGATTCTAGGAAAGGCTGCCAGAGTTGAAGAGATAAATTAATCAATGAATAAGAACTATAAACAGAGATAAAATGTTTAGACCTTAAATTCAAGCCTTTTTACTACCAATTACTTAAAAGGTAAATTACTATTGGATGGTATTTACAGTACACGTTTATCATGGATAAGAATAACTTAGAGCCAAAAGCTAGAGAAGGACCTTGAAGAAATACCAGGAAGGGTGAAGACACCACAGATGCCAGCACTGAGATTAATTTTAGTCAATAATTTTAGAAGCAGAAGATGTCTGTGAGGTATAGTTTTATAATTTGAAAATAACTTACAGGTGGAGAATAAGAGAGGAAAGAGAAGGGTGTAAGAAGTTTCCCAAGCAAGGGAGTCTGGTAGAAAATGTAGGCTGAGCTCCTTGGTGAGCAAGGCGAGGTGTATTCTGGGCCCCAGGAGAGGTGCACACTGCTGACCTCACAAGGACACTGCACTGGGACACAGGGTCTTAGAAGAGGTAGGGGTAGTGAGGTCTCGTGGCTGTGCTGTAAGTGTCTGGGACTGTGTCCCTGTAAAAACAGTACACTGAGACACCCCCCAAGGGAGAGGCACAAAGACACAGTGAAAGATGGCACCTACTAGCCCAGGATGAGGCTCGGGGAGAGACTAGCCTTGCCGACGCCTGACCTTAGGCTTCCAGCCTCAGAACTGTGATCAAACATATTTCTGTTGTTCAAGGCATCGAGTTTGATTCTGTACTATGGCAAACTTAGTCAGTGAATGTGACTTCTCTAGCTAGAGGTAAGTAATATGAATAATGGCTTGGAGTCGCATTGGGAAAAGCAAGAGAGAGGTCTTGTCAGCCTAATGCATGAGCAGAGGAAAAGCCTTCAGGTCACCGAGAAACGTGAGGCCAGGTGCTGGAAGCAGAAGAGGTTCTTATTCTCAGCACAGTCCATGTGTATTCACTCAGAAGTCATCTTAGGTTGCTTAGAGGTTAAGCACGAGGCCAGAAAGCAGTAACTTCCAACTGGTCTACAAGGATGAATTTTAAGTATCATGAGGAATAAAAAGATGTAAAGGAGGAAAAAGGAAGTGGTAACCTTGAAAACCAATAGCTTACTTAATTCCTACTGAGTAATTAAATTTAGCGCCCTTGTTTTCAGTTCGGAAACTGAGTTACAGAAAACTTGAGGACATTTCTCAGGGTCACACAGTTGATAGAGAGCTAGGATAAACAATATGTCTATAAGAACAGATTATGAAATAATTTAGAAGCTTTCTTTCCTAGTACTACTCTCACATTGCGTTCCTAATAGAACAGAAAAGAAATTTAATTTACATTTTCAGATAGAAAGGAAAAGATATTGGTTCTGACTCCTTTCTTATCTTCAGGTGTTTCTATGTTTATTTTTAAGCCAGCAAAGGAAACATACGCTCAGTTTAGAATGTACCAGCTTCATTTTGGCAAAACATTCCCATGGTTTGCTTCTGACTCTACCCTTGACCTAGTTGCAAAATCAAACACAGCCCAGCAGAGCAGTGAGAGAAGGGAAAAGGAAACTGTGAGTGAATTTCGTGGTTTAACCTTAAGGAAAGCACAGCTGTGCTGAACAAGGGTCCTTTGTAGTTCTCCCAAATCTTATCTGTATGCAGAGCTCCGGGCTGCCTCTCTGGCCCTCGGAACTGTTACATGCTTGCATTTCAACTATATGTCAGTCAGGAAAAGCAAACAATAATTTCTGAGGAATCTAAACTTCAATTTAATAAGAAAAATATTAAGCAGTACTTTAATTCCTACACAGGAACAGGCAAAGGTGGTACATACAGAAATAAATTGTCAAAGACAATTCAAATGCAGTCAATTTAAAATTATTTTGATACAGAAAAAAAAATTTGGTCAACAACCTTTGCAAATTGAGTTGCTAATTCTCCCCCATTCCTACTCCGAAAGTCAGAAAATTTTCCAGATTTAAAGTAATCTTGGCTAAAAAAAGAAATACCTATTGCAATTGTTAAAGTGGATATGGTAAGAAAATGAAAGGGAAAACAACCTTAGACTAGATAAATAATAATTCCATAGCTGAGGAATTTGGGCCCCTCTATGCAATAAGCCTCTAGATTTACTTACATGTTATTTGTTGAGCTTCTGACTCTGTTTGCTATAGTTGTGTTCATTTGAAGAAGAAATTCAAAAAAAACTAGACTTAGAATGGCTTAAAAGAAGATGAGGATTTTTATAAATTTGAATTAACTTTTAGCTTCTTAAGGTACGTAAGCTGTTGCTAAATTTATCATGCCAACATAAGCTTTTTTATTAGCTGGAAGCAGATGGACACATGAGTTGAATTTGTTTTAATGAAAACTGGGACTGAATTAGCTCAGATAATATTCTCACATTTCTTCTTTTATTCCATTCACTTTCAGTTATTTGCACTATCATAATCTGAGTTGAAGAATATATACTATTTTTTAGCTTCTCTGAAGGCCATCTAAAAATGGATAACTCCTGCTAAGCAGATAAAGAGAGTTATAAATGGCATCAGATTATAAAAGCCAACAGGATAAGTACACAAGTAAGAATCATTTGGGGGTCACATTCTCTTTTTTTAATACTGGGAATCAAACTCAGGACCTTCACTCATCAGACAGGAACCTATGCCACTGAGTTGTATCTGCAGCCCTGTGGTCACATTTTTAAAAAAGCATTTAAGGCAGCTTTTTTCCCATAACAAATTTGAAGATAATCTAGGCTTTAAGTTCCCTTTGCTCCCAACCCCCTCTGCCTCTCACTCTAATTCCTCACTTCTTGCCAAATCTCCCTTCTACTTTCTTATTTTTTTCTTTTTCTTGTTGCAGATTTCACATATTAGAGGAAACATGTGATACTTGTCTCTCTGAATCGGACTTATTTTGCTTAACATGATGATCTTTACATCTATCCATTTTCCTGCAACTGACATGATTTTGCTCCATTTTTAATGGCCAAATAATAGAGATATAGATATGGATACCACATTTTTTAAACTATTCGGGGCCATTTTAAAATCTCCTTTTTAAAAACTGTGGTAATAGAGACACATTTACAGTTAAAATATTCATTTGCAATTTACAAATGCCCTTAGTAGTCAGTTGTATCTGAGTTTGAGCAAGCCGTGCCATTTTCAAGAGATCTAGTTGGTACAGTTTTAAAGACACGCAAAGAGCTGAGCATGATTTAGTAACTTAGCAAGCCCCTGTCTCAAAAGAAAAAAGAAAAAGGGCTATAGCTCAGTGCAAAGACCCTGGATGCAAGTCTCAATCCAAAGAAAGGACAGAGAGAGAGAGAGAGAAAGAGAGAGAGAGAGAGAGAGAAA
>PVLA01012688.1:0-42418 GCA_004027455.1 Hydrochoerus hydrochaeris | reverse complement strand
CCTGAGACCTCGCGAGACCCTCGGGTCCCCCCTGCCCCTTTTCCCCAGGTTAGCAATTGGGAATGGTGGGGAGGGGGTGTGTCCCCAAGATATCGGACTTCGGCCCCCAGGCCCTCTCTCCCCTCCAGTCAGGACTCCCACTTCCAGACAGCCTGGGCTGTGCCTGAAGCCACCACACGACCTGAGGTTGCTGACACCATACGATGGGCGGCTGGAGGGTGGTTCCTGGGGTCCCCAGCTCTGCCCCTAGGGCCTGGGCTGTTCCCCAGATGCACGTTCCAGCCCTGCGGGGGCCGTGTCTTCCGCCTCCCCGACATTCCCTAGGCGCTCCTGGACCCCATGCCTCACCCCACCCTCTGCCCTTGGAGTCTGGCCTCAGACTCCCCAAGGGCGCCACCGCCCCCTGCCCCCTGCTTTGGGCCTGTCGAGACCCCCCACCCCGCGCGCCTGTCCCCACGACCGGCGGCCCCGAGCCCCCGCTGCCTCCGCCTCACCTGGCCCCCCCAAGCCTTTTCACCGGCTGCTCCCCCACTTGCATTCCACCCGGCCCCTCCCCACGACCCTGCCGCCCCCCATCCTGCCTTGCTGCCCCCCACCTTTGGCCTCAGATGGGATGAACGAGGGTGGGGGAGGGGCCGCGGTGGGGGAGGGCGGGAGGCTCGGTGGGCGCCGCCGGCCTCCTAATCTGGAGCCTCTCCCCCTCCCCGTGTCTGCACCTTCCTCGTGGACGCTGACTGACTGCGTTTGTTCACTTCTCTCTCCATTTCCTCGGTCCGCTCTGCCCATCTCTGCCCCTTGCCTCGTCTTTTTGTGTCTCCCTCCCTGTCTGTGCCCCCCATCTCTGTCCTGCCTGTCTTTAACTGTCCCCCACTGCCTTTGTTTCTGGGTGTCTCTCACCCTGCCCATCTCCATCTCTCTTCTCCCTGTCTTGGGGTCCCTCCCCACACCCCATCTCCATGCTTCCTCCCCATGTTTCCGCCCCTTCCCCAGGTTACGAGAAATCCCGCAGCCTGAGCAGCATCGCGGGCCTGAGCGGGGTGTCCCTGCGCCTCGCGCCCCTTGCCACCCCTCCTGGCTCTCCCCGGGCCACCCGCCGCGCCCCCCCAACCCTGCCCTCCATCCTCTAGCGTTCCCCTCCCCCCTGTGGGGGGACTCGGGGGTGACCCGGAAGAAGGTCAAAGGAGCTGGAGGTGGGTTGGGGGGGAGAAAGGTATTTTTTTAAAAAAAAATCAAAAAGTCATTAATAATATGCAACCGAGATGATGACGCCAGCAGACACCCCCGGGCCCCTCGACCCCTCAGGATGGAAGGGGAGGGGCCAGATCCCACCCACCCCTCTCACTCCCCCACAAAAAGCCTTCTCAGGTCTCCATGAGCCATGGGACACCCTCTCCCATCAAGTCGTGTAAATAAGTCCAAACGACGCCAACTCCATCTTGGGGCACCTACTCCCCACACTGCATGCTCCCCAGCTGGACCCCGCTCCCAAGACACCTCAGCAATAAGCCGCCAGGGCTGCATGTCGCGAGCGGGAGGGGAGGGGCCGGGAGCTGCAGGGGTCGGGCTACGCTTCAAGGCACCCGGGGGCTTCTTGGCTTCCCGCCCTTCCCTCCAGGGCCACCGACCCAGCACACTCTCGGGAAGGAAACCAGCTAGGGATGGGGAAAGCAGGGTGTCGACCAAGCCCGTCTCCGGTTGAGGCACAGGGGAGATACCGCTGGTGCGCCCCGCCCCCCACCCCGCCCCAGGCGCTACTCGCCTCTGTGCTCGCTCTTGGACTCAGACCCCAAGTTAGGGCTGGGAGGCTCTGACCCTGGCCCACAAAATCCCCAGCCCTGCCCGCCACTCCCAGGACGTGAGACTTGCGTCTGGAATTCCTGAGACGGGCCCTGGCGCCCCGCCCCCCATCTCCACACACTTCCGGGACTTAGCCTCAGCAAACAGATGCTTCTCTGCCCTCCCTCCGCACCCAACCCCTCTTCCCTGGACCGCATCCCAGCACTTCGCACCCCCAACTCTTCTGCTTAGTTCAGCCTTTGGGAGGCTCCAGGTCTTATCCACAACTCTGACATATCCTGGACACCCCCAGATCCTCAGGCCTGCTTCCCAAGTCCCCCAGAGAACACCAGACTCGTCCATCCCAGGATCTCCTGACTAGAACTTCTCTGGCTCCTCGGTTCGCCTGCAATCCAGGGAGCCAGGCCCCGGCACCCCTTCCACCCGAGCCCTGGCCACGAGGCCCCTTCCCTGAGATGGTGCCCAAAGGCACCCTCCTCGTGGCCAGCAGTTCCCTGCAGTGTCGCCTCGTGGCCAGCAGTGCCCTTGCAGGCAGCCCACGGGCGAGCGCCTGTCGGAAAAGTTCCCTCTTGGACGCGCACATTTTGCACACGAAGCTGGTGAATCGGGAAGCGCTCCCTGGTTTGGGTCACCAGTGTTTGCATTCGGGGCAGTCCCGAAGTGGTCACAGAGGCCGCAGCCGGCTAGAGGGATAATGGAAAGTCGGCCCGGGGAACTGCCCAGGGGGCGGGCACCCCTCGCCTGGCCGCCAGGCTCCCGGGTGGAAAGCCGTCGCTCACACGCCATCCAGGCTTAAGGATGCGCTACCTCCCCCAGGCCCAGAGACTCCTTAGCGGACCCTTCTTTTGGAGCTGGGGGCCCGCGGAATCAGCACCCTCCCTCCCTCTGCTCCCACGGTCTCAGGGACACCCCTCTCAACCACTCAAGGGTGGGGGGCGTCTCTGGGAACGATTTTCGATGCAACGATTCCTATGCAAGGGGCATTTTGAGTCCCCCCCACTCCCCCCAACCCTTGAGCCCTGGTGAATCAGGGTGAGGGGTGGGGAGGGTACTGGCGGGGCAGGGTAAAGGGCTAGGGCTCCAGACACCAGGGTAGGGGTGGGGACTGATTATATTGCCAAAGGGTTTAACTTCTTTAAACAGCCCCCCCTAGTTTCCCCAGACCCTCACAAAAAGCAGATCAGGGCGGGGAAAGGGGTGAGAGTCTTTCCCCAAGAGTACTGACTTCTTCCTAACGGCTCCCCCTGCTCGCCAATCCACCACACGTACCCAGCTTTTTAGTTCAGCTTTTAAAAAAAAAAAAAAACACATCATAAACATCTACAAAACGTGATTTTCGTCCTGTCCCTCCTCCCCATCCCCCAAGTCAACAAACAGCGTGGGATTCGGAGAGGGGGAGCGAGCTCTCGGGACTGCCTCCAAGTCCCGCTCCTTTTCTCCTCGGCCGCCAGGGTGCCTGCAACTACACGCATGCGCTGCATGCCGCGCGCCCCCCCACTCGCATGGCGTGCCCCTCCTGCGCTCCGGGAACGCACGGACACGGGGCATGGGGCGGGGCGATCGGGGAGGAAGGAATGGCGGGGGTGTCGAGCTCCGCGGCTCCCCCTCCTCAACACACACACAGCAATAAGTTTCTCTCACTCGAAAGTGGGCGGGGCGGGCCTGGCCTTGGGGGAGGAGTGGCAGAGGGGCGCTCTCAGGGATGGGGGCGGGGTCCGGAGGCTGTGGGAGGGGAGGTCTCCAAATCGTCCAACTCTGGTGCTAACGGCGGGTCTTCTCAGTCCACAACGCAGGGCCGGGAGGGAGGGGTCGGCAGGCCCTCCCCCCAAGCCTCCCCCACGCCCACCTAGGGTGCATGAACCGCCCGACGCAGAAGCTGCCGCATGTCACACCCCTCCCCAAAGAAAAAAAGTCACGCCCCCTTCCCCACCCACCCTCTCTCATCAAAATAAAAATTTCCTTTTCATTTGAAAGTTGCCTCCGGTTTGTGAGCTGAGAAGGGAGGGGCGCACAGAGGGAGGAGCTGGGACCTCAGGCGGAAGGGGAGGTATTAAAACGCCAAGGAGCCTGGCGCCCGGGCACAAGCCAGTAATCCTAGCCCTCTGGGAGGCTGAGGCAGGAGGATCTCAAGTTCACGTCTAGCCTGGGCAATTTAGTGATTTAGCAAGATCCTAACTCAAAATAGAAAAGGTCTGGGGATGTAGTTCAATGTGAAGGCCCTGGGTTCAATCCCGGTACCAGTATAGGGCGGGGGGCGGGGATGGCAAGGCGTGGACTTCTCCACTGGGGCAAGGGCCTTTCTCGGTTCCCTCCACAGCAAACGCCAGGCCCATCAGCGCTCATTGAGACATCTAGGAGGTAAGGGTCTGGGGAATTCAGGCCTTACGACCGAAGGCAGAGGGCTGGTCCTGCCGACAGGAGTGTGTGTGTGCGCGCATGCGTGCGCGGCCCTGAGTCCACGGTACCACTGACCCTGAGGCCTCCCTCTCAGGGTTCGAATCCTGGTTCAACTTCCGGCCAGCTGGGTCTGAGCCTGTTTCTGCTACCCCAAAAGGGCAGGGGAGGCGCATTTCACCCCTCTTCGTCACTGTGCACCCCCCCTGCCTGCAAGGCGCCGAGGGTGGGGACCAACGCCGGCAGCCCGTTTGTAGGCTGGGGATGTAGCTCAGCGGCCTAAAACTCCTGCCTGGCAAGCACAAGGTCATGAGTTCAATACCAGGTACAAAAACAAAAACAAAAAACCCCACCCCGGCTCGGTCACTGTCCTTTGTTTCCTGCAAAGCCTGGGGAGCTGGTCCGAGCGCTGCCACCTCCCGCGCTCGCTGTTTAGCTTGGAGCGAGGGACGATGCTACGAGCCTCAGTTTCTCCATTTGTACAATGAAGCGAAGGCCCCGGGCCTCAGAAGAGCCACACTGAGCTACGAAGAGAACCAGCCGCCTCCGCCCCATCTATCAGGGTCCCCCCAACACAAGCAGCCGCAGCCAGGGTCCACTCGAGTTGAAGTTTATTTCATTTTACCGCCCCCGGCGCCGCTGGGTTACCCCGCCTTCAAGCGACAGGGCCCCCATCTTCGCCTCCCAGTGCGGGGCCCGCAGTGGCCAGGAGGTCTCAGGGGGCTCCGGGTGGAGTCGCTGCGGGCAGCGTCGTTTCCAAAGTGCAAGGGCCGGAGGCGGGTACGCGGGGCGGAGCCCTGGCGCCGGGCCAGTCACTGGGGCTGGGGGCCGGGCGGGGGGCCCTCGGGCTCCGGGCCCGAGCCGGGCTCCGCCTCCTCCGCCCCCTCCTCGTCGGAAGCCACGCCCTCCTCCAGGCGGAACACCTGGCGCACGGTGCGCGTGGTGAAGGTGAGCGGGCCGCGCCTGCGGGGTGGGGGCGACACGGGCGGGGGCGGGAATGACCGAGGCTCTGCCCTGCTCCTCTCCCACCACAGCCCTGGCCCCACGCCCCGCACTCCTAGGGACCTGGGCCTCCCCCACCGGGGGGTCCAGTCCCGGCGTGGCCACCGTACCGGAGCCGGTTCCTCAGCGTGGTCACCTCGCGGTTCATGGACTCGGCCGACTCGGTGACGTCCTCCAGCTCCCGCTGCAGCCGGCGGCGACCGGCCTGGGCCCTGGACGCCTCCTCCTCCGCCTCCTCCAGCTGCCGCTTCAGCTGCTTCACCCGGAGGTTCGCTTTCTCCAGCTGAGCAGAGCGGCCGGGTATGGTGGGGTTCTGTTCTCCCCTCGGCCACAGCCACCCCTCCTGTCCCCTCGCTGCAGGCCCCTGCGATCCGGCCAGCCCTTGTCCTTCTCCCTGAGACCTTCAGGCCAGCCTCTATCCTGCCCTCCAGGCTCCCCTGCAAGCTGTGCTGCGCACGGCTCAGAGGGGCGCTATCTACACACCACCACCCCCAAGCCGGGCTGGACCCAGGAATGCTGGGAAAAGATCTGATCCCTCTTCCTGGCCCTCAGGCCGGGGTTTCTGCAACCCGGTGGAGCAAACCTACCTCTCCCATACTGCCCTGGCCTGCGTCCCCCCTCTCCAGGAAGGAGACACTGGACCTCACGTCCCTCCCTTTCTGCACCTGCTGCTCCTGCCTCCCCCTTTCTCCTTCTTCAGGTGTCAACACCAATGTCACCTCCTCAGAGCTCTCTGAGGCTCCCCACTCCCGTCTTCCTCTCTTCTCGTTCTGTTTCCCTCCTAGCCCTTGCTGCCATCTGTTGTCACCTCTGCTTGTATACAGGCTTAGTGTTTCCTTCCTTCCCTGGGCTGCAGCAAGCTCCGAGAAGCCCAGGAGCTCCGACTCATTCTCCACCAAGCCCTAAGGCCTGGCCGGGGCCCTGCACGGAGTGTGTGGAGTGAACAGCACACAAAGCTCACTGAGCTTTTAAGGCCACAGAGCCTTGGTCCAGCCCAGTGGACCTGGGAGTTGATCCAATCTCTATCATTCACAAGCCTCTGTGACTTTGGTGAAAATTAAATCTCCTTAAATTTCAGGTGTTTTTTTTGGTTTTTTTTTTTTTGTACCAGGGATCGAGCTCATGACTCCACGCTTGTCAGGCAGGCGCTTATGCCACTGAGCTAAATCTCCAGCCCAGATTTTGTTTTTTTTTTAACCTGTGAAGTGGAACTAGTGATATGCTAGTGTTCATTTAAAAAAAAAAAAAACCCTTGTGACACAGTAACTGCCCAATAACTAAAGTATAACAGGGCATGGTGGTACACAGCTGTAATCCCAGCGCTCTGGGAGGCTGACGCAGGAGAACTGCAAATTTGAATCCAGCCTGGGCAACTCTAGTAATTTACCAAGAACTCTCACAATAAAAATTAAAAAGTGGGCCAGGGATTTAGCTCAGTGGCACAAGCGACTACCTAGCAAGTATGAAGTCATGAGTTCGATTCCTGGTACAAAAAAACCCACTAAAAACTAACAAGGTCTGGGAATGTAGCTCAGTGTGAAGACCCTGGGTTCCACCTCCAGTACTTAAATAATTAAAGACTCTGGGGTCAAAGTCTGAATCCTGGCCCCACCTCCTATCAGCTCAGTAATTTTGAAAAAGTCACTTTACACTTCCACGCCTCAGTTTCCTCATCTAAATAAGAGGGGAAATAACAGTGGCTCTGCTAAGATTTAACTGTGCTGTCCGTCATGGCTGTAGCTCAGGGCCTGCAAGTACACAGCATTCTCTGCTTTCACCCTGGGCTCGCTTCTGAGGAAGTCCGCTCCCGCCCCTACCCAGCTGCCTCCCTCCCTGCCAGGGCATCTCCCAGCTGCCAACTGGTGTGGATGCCTCTGCCCCTCTGCCGATGTCCCAGCCCCAGACGGGGACCACGCCCACTGCCCTTGTGCCAGCAGGTCCCTGCCTCCAGCGACACTATGTGCCACCTTTCACTACCCACTATCTGCTGTCCCCAAAGCTGCCCACCGCTCACCTGGTCCCGGAGCTGGTCGGCTACCCTCCGCTCCTCCTCCACCTGCAGGACCACCTCCTTCAGCCGCTTCTCGGCCCTGCGCACCAGCTTGCCGGAGAGGATGCGCTCCCTGCAGGGAGAGGCCGGAGTCAGGAGGCTCGCCGGGGGCTACTGTCCATTCTTGGACACCCCTTCCTTCTTTTCCACCCCGACCAGTCCCTGCAGCCTCCTCTGTGCCAGTCAGGGCATCGGTGTCCTTGGTTCCTTCTGTGACACTTGGTACCCTAAAACCATCTGTTGTGATCCTGGGACTGGCACCACAGACAGACTCGGTATTCATGCTGCTCTCCTGGCATGCAGCTCCCAAAGCCTCGCGAATCTCGGAAGCCACGGTCTTTTGCACCGTGGCCAGATGGCTGGGTGTCCCAGCTGGCTTCAGGACAGAGGCCAGGTACCAGGGCAGCCCACCATGTGATCAGAGGGTGGAGACTGTCAGTGTCCCCCTTCCAGGGAGGGAGAGGAACGAGAAGTCAAGCTGATCACTATTGGCAACAACCATCAGTCATGCCTAATAATAAAGCCCTGTAGAGTACTTTTGCTTTGTTTTTTGAGATAGGGTCTGGCTATGTAGTTCAGGTTGGCCTTGAACTTCTGGAGATACTCCTGCCGCAGCCTTCTGAATGTTGGGATTACAGGCATGCACCATCACACCTGGCTGTGGGAGCCTTAAGGATGAGGTTTGGGGGGCCTGTGAGGTGCTGCTTATGTGGAGGGTAGAAGCTGTGCCCCTTCCCACACACCCCGCCCTGTGCATCTCTCCTGCATGGCTGTCCCAGAGCTGTGATTTTATAATAAGTGGGTGATCATTAAGTAATGTGTTTTCCTGAGTTCTAGAAGCCATTGCTGAAATGACTGAGCCTGAGGTTGTGAGTCACAGGTGGGAGTGAGCTGGCGACGGACCTGCTTAGCATCTGAAGTGGCGGGGGGGGGGGGGGTTGTGTCGGTAGGACTGAGCCTTCAAGCTAGGAGCCCTCAAATTAGAGTCAGACTTGAATTTCAGGACATGGGCTTGGTGTCATGGGAGAACCTGAAAACCATAGCTGGGCACAGTGGTGCACTCCTGTAATCCTGCCAAGAGGCTGAGGCGGGAGGGTGACAAGTTCAAAGCCAGCCTGGGCAATGTAGTGAGATCCTCTCTGGAAGCCAGAGAAGTAAACCAGGTGTGGTGGACACACCTGTAATCCCGCCACACTTCACTCTTCCTGGGATTCACTGTTAATCCCAGGTCTCTCCCAGCTGTCTCGCTGGGTCTCCTTGGGGGTGGCACTTGGTTCCAGACCACACCACTGGGCACCACCTTGGGCCCTCGGTGTCTGGCCCTTCTGTGCCCCCAGCTCAGGACTCAACCTCTCTCACCTCCCCAGGTGCCTGCTCGGCATCTGCAGTTTCTGTGCACACTCCAGACTCTCAGCATCTGCTGGTGTCTCCTTCCCTGGTCCTCAAGCACACCCCGCTACCCCAGGATCATCTGCTTCTAGATTTCCCAGGCTGCTCTAGCAATGCCTCAGGCCCCAGCCTGGCCTCCTCCAGGCCCCACTGCTCTTCCTTCCTGTGAGTGCAGCACCTTTTCCCAAACCCACGCCTCCTCTGGATTCCCTACAATTCACCACTGTGCAGGTTACTACCCCACCCCCATCACCCCACCTCCTGTCTCCTCTCAAATCTTCTCCCCATCTCCTGTTTCCCACCCCATGGCCCCTGCTTGCCTGTCTCTTCCTGAAGGGACTATGACACCCCAGGTGCAGTACAGTATTAACAGGCAGTGTGCAACAGCTACAACAGGACATGGTGGACCTAGATGGGCCCAGTCCGGCTCAGAGCCCAGCATAGGGCTGGGGAGAGTGAGAGGGCACTCAACAGTGTGAAGGGACATGGAAGAGGGGCTCCCTCTGTTCTGGATCCTCCTCCAACTGCTCTTTGCTCCTCGGTGACTAAGGGGGTGGCTCACTTCCTGTTCTCTATTGCAGAGCAGAGGCTGGAGGAACTCAGATCTGTGTACCCAGCAGCCTCTCAGCACATTTCCAAGGAGGCCTTGGGTCCTGGGGACCTTGCAGACCAAGAACCTTCCATTGCCCACCTGCTCGTGCTCTCACAGCTCTGCACGGGATCCAGCATCCTCCACAGCAGCCCCCAGTCCTGCCCAGGTACTAGGCCTTAACCAAGGACCAGCGTCACATCAGCCCTTGGCCTTTCTGCTCCCCACCCATTCCCTGCACCCCCAGCACTCTGGCCCCAGCTCACCCACATCTTCCTCTGACCCCCACTCCAGCCTCCTTCCGGGCCTCCCGGCTTCCGGCCTGTCTCCTGGAGTCCAACCTCAACCTGGGCTAGCCTGCCCCTCCCCTGGCCCCATCACCCCAGGACAGAGCTCCCTGGTATGGTTCAGGCTTCTCTGCTTCTGGTGCCTGCCCAATCCCTCTACCGTGTCCGACTCCCACAGCCAGTGCTGCTCCTCCCAGCAAGCATCTACCTCTCACCTAGACGCCCCACCCCAAGCTACCTGTGCTCCTAGGCAGAGCTTCCACAAAATGATCCGATTACACAACCCAGGGCTGACTTGCTCTTAGCAGGTGGGCCTGGCCAGAAAAGGGGGTCACAATAGGCAAGACCTGGAAGTGGCTGTGTCTGCCTTCCAGGCTCCTCCCTTGGCTCTGCTTCCCGGCTGCTATGAGGCGAGGAGCTATTCCTCCATATGCCCCTGTGCCAAGCCCACCCTGCCTTGGAGCCAGCAGCCAAGCATGAGAGGACTGCGACTAGCTGAGAAGTCTATCTCCTGGTGGGGTCAGGGGACAAGCCTGGGTCTAACAGGAGGGATGTGCAGAGACCTGGTGATAGAGGTGACTGCAGAGTCCTAGCAGAGCTGAGCTTTATCATCTCCTTGAGCATGAGAAGGTATGCAGTATACATTCACCAGTTTTCATGAATGAATGAATGAATGAATGAATGAAAGAATGGGAACCTATTATACCCTTTGATATATAACCATATTTATCCTCTAAACGTAGTTGAGCAATGCCGAACTACAAATCAGGCATCCTAGGTGCACAGCCCAACTCTGTCTCAGTTTTCCTGCATAAAATAAGGATGACAACAGTCCTTCTCAAAGAGGGATTGTGTGACACTGGACCTTTGTATGCAGATAGTCCAGCATCTGATGTAGAAAGAATAATAAATAATAAAGAACATTTGTGTGATTGTAAATATTATAACTGAATAGCAATAAGCAGTACGAAAAATCTATCATGTTAGGAGAGTGACACATATAAGGCTTAGTCATAAATAGTTTGTTAGTTTTATTAGCACAGTAGCCCTTAACTGGAAATGTTACAGAAGTATTCTGGTTATTCCAATAACTGGAGAAGGAGACACCTTCAGCTCTGTTGCTGCTATTTAGTGGATTATGAATGTGCCTGTATGTGGATATGATGTTGGTGCAAGTAAAGCCATTTTGTGACCATATGGAAAAGACCAAGGGACGTACACAGATGCTAACCATCGTTTGGCTGCCTGGCTCCAACTCTTAAGAGAAAAATCCATTTTGTTATAGACAAATGGAAAACATGGTCCCAGTTCTTACCCCTTACTGCAGGTACACTTTTTCAGTGTGACTGCAACAGCTCCCCTCAAGAGGTGACAACTTTCCCCCATCCACTTAAATTTGAGGTGACCACAGGACTTTCTATGGCAGAAATTAACACAGGACCAACTCCAAGTCTAAGACTCAAAGGGCCTTTGGTGCTTTCCCTTCTTCTTTGGACCTCTCTGCCTTGTGGCTTATCCTGAGTTAGGATGAGGGGCTACCTGCTTGTCTCTGGAAAGGCCTTACACTCACTTAGGCCCAGTCAAGATCAGCAAATCCAACTAGCTGGTCTCCTCAGTTGAGGAGAGATGCAGGAGTGAGACCCAACCAGCACAGCTCAAGAGCACTCACTAGACAGCTTCCGCACCAGAAAGAAAAAAATAAACATTTGTTGTTTGCAGTCACTTATGGGCTTGTTTGTTACACAGCTATAACTGACTGCTATAAATTGTAAACTATACTCAGTGACCTTGCAGTCACACACAGCCCAGAGTAACTTCTTCCACCAACCTGCTCTCTTGCTCCAATTGCTCCTCAGCCTGGGCCAGCTTAGACTCAAGGGTGGCGATCGTCATCTTCTGTCGGGCCCGGGCCCCAGCATCCTCTTCACCCAGGTGCCCTCGAAGCTCCTGGATCTGCCGCTCCAGCTGCTGCCGCCCGCTCTCAGCCTTGGCTGAGAAACTGCGCTCTGTGGAGAGCTCCGTGGTCAGGGTATCCACCTGTGGTGGATGGGGGAGGGCAGGTCATCCTGTTAGCGACTCAGAGGAAGGAAGGAGACCATCACTTCAGGCACCTCCCAGAATGAAGCGAGCTGGTGATGTAGAGCCCAGAGCCCCCACACCCTACCAGCAAACGCTAACTTGTACTTTCAGTCTGTGGTGTATCATCGGTCAGCACTGCCAGCTTGTTGGCTCATTTTCTGCTAATTTAGTAATTCCATAAGCCCATTGCAGACTTGTTCAAATGCTAAAAATTCTACCTCTGTGAGTGAGTCAGTTCCCAGGGTTATCACATGGTGTGTTTGCCCAAGAATCACCTGGAAGCTCGTGAGAAAATGCATACCCCAGAGTTCCGTGCCCCTCACCCCGCTGCCCCCATTCTGATTCAGCAGCCAAAAGTTGGGCCCCTGAACCTGCATTTCCATAACGAGCAGCCCTTCAGGCCTCACAGCAGAGTAACCCTGCCTCAGCACACAGCAGCAGCTTCACGGTAGGCTCATAAGCACCCGCGGATCGCAGCCCCTGTGGGCGACTCCGCTTGTGCTCTGAGTGCCGCCCTGCGCTGGGGGCCCGGAAGTGAGTCTGATTCACTTGGGTCTTATTTCACCCTCATCGTACACATGGAGTGAGGAGCATATTCTCCCATATCTTTCTCAACTTTGTACTGCAAAATAAAACCGCAACGCGGTGATGCTTAAAGTCAAAGCCGAAACAGATGGCTCCAGGAGTTTCCAAGAGCAGACTGTGCTGTGAACAGCGGCGTGGTCAGGAGGCAAAGCCTCACTGTTCCGGGAAAGGTGCTAGAGTACTGGGATGGTCCTATCCTAATAATACCCTCTTCCTGCCCCTCAAAATAGCTGGTCTACCCTCCCTTTAGGGCAATCAGCTGCACCTCTTTACAGTTTTATTATTTATTTATTTATTGAGGCATAGTCTCACTATGTAGCCTAGGCTGGTCTCAAACACACAGCAATCCTCCTGCCTCAGCCCCCGCAGTGCTGGGGTTATGGGTGTTCATTATTATTTATGCTGAGACAAGGTCTGGCTATGCAGAATTACAGGCATGTGCCACATTGCTCAAAGATGAACCCCTGATATCCCACGGTGGAACCCTACATATCTTTTAAGTGTCTTTTACCTATGGTTCCCTCCTGCACCACATTTCCCCCTTGCCATGAAGAATCTGGGCTGCTGGGCCTAGAGCTGCTCTCTATCTGGATCTTTTTCATCACATACTCTTGGCCCAATTCTGTGCTGTTTTCCTCCATCCCTTTCTAAGGATTGGGCCTTTGCAATGAGCTACATTTCCAGCCCTTTAAAAAGTTTTTGTTTTACATTTTATCTTAAGCCAGGGTTTTGCTGCGTTGCTCAGGCTGGACTTGAACTTGGAATCCTCTTGCCTCAGCCTCCCAGAGTCCTGGGCTTCCTGTCATGTGCCATCAGGTTCAGCTAATTAGTTTGGCTATCAAATGTTCCCTGGAGGCCCCTGTGTGTTAAAGGCTTGGTCCCCAGCTTGGTACTGTTCGATGGTGGTTCTTCCCTTCTCTCTGTTTCCTGGCCACCTGAGGTAGGTACCTTTTCCTCCGCCAGGCCCCTCTGTCTTGTTCCTGCCTTGGAGCCAGCTGACTACAGACAGAAGTTGTGAGCCAAAATAAACCTCTCCTTAGGTTGTGGGTGAGGGGGTGGCGGGCCGCGACCCGATGCACCTGCAGAAGCAGCTTTCGATAGCGGTCATTGAGCAGCTCTGCGTTGCTCTGCTCCTCCTCCAGCTCATCCTCCAGCTGCCCCAGGCGGCCCTCCAGCTGCCGCTTCTCCTCCAGCAAGGCTGCCCTGGAGGGGACACAGTGGGTGAGGGCGACACAGCCCCAGGGACACCCGACCCACATCGCCGAGCCACTCACTTGCTAAGGCTGCCGTTGGCCATCTCGTCGGCCATCTCATCCCGGTCCTGCTGTGCCTGGCGTCTCGCACGGTCTGAGGCGGCCAGTTCCTGTGGCACAGGGGCGGGAGGACCTCAGCGTGAGGGGAGCCAGGTGGCCTCAGGTCTCACCCTCCTGTTCCTCCTGTGTCCAGTCCCCAGCTTCCTTCCTTCTCGCCCTGTTTCCCGGGCAAACTGAGAAGCAAGCTCCACTGTCCGGTATCCGAATTTCCGAGCACGGCCTCAAACACACGGCAATCCTGTCCTCGCGTTGAGCTGGGTCACTGTCCAAGCTCGGATCCCAGGTCACCAGGCCCACTCTGTCATGTCTCTCCTTTGTGTCCCATAACCCGGCTCCAGGTCTTGGCCTCTCTCTCCGGTCTCCCCCACTGCACTTCTATCCCCTTCATATAAGAGACCTTGCCCTTCCTAGGCTCAGAAACCTGCAGAGCTCCTCAGCGCCCCTGAAAAGACTCCAGCCTTTCAGGAAGAGGATGTGTGGTTAGCCCCGCCCACCCCCAGCATTCGTCTAAGAGCCAATGCTTGCCCCGCCCACTGTGAATCCTCCCGTCACACATTAGCTCCGCCCACACACCCAAAGCCCCGCCTATGCTGGCCTCCACACATTAGCCCGGCCAATCCCCAACGTCACTGAGCCAATGCTTGCCCCACCAACTCTGAGTCCTCCACCTGCCACACTAACCCCGCCCACAATCCCAAAGCCCCGCCTTCACACGCCTCTACCCGTTAGCCACGCCCACTCCCAGCATCAGAGCAATACTTGCCACGCCCACCATAACCCTAAAACCACGCCCACCCGAGTCTCCACCCCCGCCACACATTAGCCCCGCCCACACATCCCAAAGCCACCACATGCCCGCCTCCACCCGTTAGCCCCGCCCACCTCCCCTGTCTCACCTCCTGCAGCCGCAGCACCTCTGCTTCCAGACCCTTGAGGCGCTTTTCACTCTCTCGGTTCTGGACAAAGATCTCCTCCCGGGAGGTGCGCGACTCCTCCACCTCCCGCCACAGCTCCTTCATCTGGACCTGGAGCAAAATAGAGTGGGTGGCCGCTCAGCCTCGAGGGGCCTCGGGGGAACCCCCCCAGACTCGGCATCTGCGAAGCCCTGCAGGCCTGAATTTCTGCGCATGCGCCACTGGCTGTGCCACCTGGGGGCTTAGTCGCTTCCACTTAAAACACACCTTAAAGTAACCTAAGCAGGCGTAATGTGATATTTGGACTCTGCAGTAATCATGGCGGCCAGGCCCTGTTACACACCCAGAGACACTGTCCATCCTCATATAGTGTACAACAGGGAAACAGGCACTGCTTGGTCCAGGTGCCAGGGCGGCAAGCGGCAAAGCCAGGATGCGACCCCAGGTTGTGTCAGCACGGGTTTCCACAGTGACCACATGGCTACCTGGCCTCTCTCCTGGCTGCGTCCCATGCCAGTGTACGGGGATTACAATAAAAACAACCGTCCGCGGTCTTCATGAGCGCCCGGCACCCTACCATGAGCACCGTGGAGCTGTGGACAGGTGACAGAACCGATTATCACTACTGCAATGACGGTTACTGGCTTCATGTTGACTTTTGTTGTCTGTCCTGGGGACAGAGTCTCACTGTGTAGCCCTGGCTGGCAGTGAACACAAGGCAATCTTCCTGCTTCAGCCTCCTGAGTGCTGGGATTACAGGTGTGCGTCACCGTACCCACTTATGGAGTTTCTGAGGGATGGGTTCTCCTCTTGGTGATGACACCATGAGTAAATTTTATTTTTGGGAAAGGGTCTCTCTACATCAGCGCTGTCCCACAGAAACAGGACGTGAGGGGGGCATGTGCCTTCAAACCTTCTACTACCCACGGTAAGTAAAAAGGAACTTAAATTGAACACCTATTTAGATGAACATATTTAAACAAATAAATTTTTGGGTACTGGGATTCGAACTCAGGACTTTGAGCTTATGCCGCTGAGCTATATCCCTGGCTAGCTGAATGTATTTAAAATGGTGTGTGTGTGTGTGTGTGTGTGTGTGTGTGTGTGTGTGTGTCGTACTGGGGATTGAATTTAGGGCCATTTCTATCATTTCTAGTACAGGAAAGAAAAGCTCTAGGAAACAGCTAGAGCCTGTAGGGAGTGGCGCAGGCGGGTCCCGCCCCAGCCCCTCTTCGCCCGCCCCCGCCTCTGACTCACCTGCTGTTTGCGCAGCTGCTTCACCGCCTCCTCCTTGCCCTGTCCAGCTGCAGCCGTCTGCGCCTTCAACTCCTCCAGCTCCGCCTCCAGCTTCTTGCGGGCGGCTACGGCCAGGGCGCGCTGCTTCCGCTCCTCGTCACGCTCCACCTCTGCATCCCTCAGCTTCGGGGGACCGACAGGGTTAGGCGCTGACTCTCCCTCCCTCCCTCTCCCGCCTGTCCTTTCCCACCTGCGCCTCTTCCCTGCCAGCCCATTCCCACACAGCTCCACAAGGGTCCCCGTGCATCCGGGGCTGATCCTGCTCACAGCCCTCCGTGGCTCCCCAGGGCCCCCAGAGCTGGATCAAAGGGGCGGGAGAGATCCTTGGGCCTTGAGTCAACAGGTAACCCCTTTACCCCCTCCCAACATCTAGCACAACGCCACATTGAGACTGCTGCTCACACGACCCCAGTGGGATCTTTCTGGCACTCAGAGCTGCCCAGGCTGGGCTTAAACTTGAGATCCTCCTGCCTCAGCCTCCTGAAATATATATACCCAAGGCTCACTGCACACTACATGCGTTCTGCGATTCCCTAGTAACCAGCTGCATCCCTTGCAGATCCTGTCCCTGCGTGTTACTGAGGGTGGCCGCCAGGAAGAGCGGCAGGAGGTTGGCTAGGCTGGGGGTAAATGTTGGCTAGGCTGGTGGAGAGGCCGTGCGTGGGCAGATGCACGAGTGAGGGGTTTGGTGGGTGTGGGGTGTGTGACTGGGTCCACCCACTGGCTGGCTCCTAGGCGCCTGGGTGGGTAACGTGTGCTGTGTGTTAGGGCTGGTCTCTGGTGGACTGGCTCACTGCGCAGCTGGTGGCAGGGCCCCCTTTCCTTTGCCCGTCTATACCTGGGTTCCCGGGCCACCCACGTTCTGCGAGCTCCGGCCGCCTACCTGCTTGGCCAGCTGTCTCCTTCTCTCCTCACCAGCCTCATCTCGGCCCTGCAGGTCGCGCTCATGCTGGGCCTTCAGGGCTTGCACGGTCACCTCCAGGCGCAGCTTGGCGTCCTCTGCTGCGGTCAGCTCATCCTCCAGTTCCGTCACCTGTGTCCGCAGGTCGTTGGCTGCCTGCTCTGCCACTCTGCGGGTTCGTTCCAGCTCGTGTACCTGGAGGGAAGCGAGTGTGAGCAGGGGTCCCAGCCATCGAGGGAGGCGACGCGGGGAGTCCCGCAGTGCGGGGCAGGCCCTGATGGAGGATGGGGTGGAGTCCCTTGTTCACGCAACAGTTACGTCGCGTTGGAAATCACCCTAAAGCTTCCTGGGAACAGCTTGCGCACCATACACCTTACAGAGCCACAGCATGGCCCAGGTGGGAAAATTCACACGTGGCTGTCACTGTTGGGTCACAGCTAACACGCAGGGGCACTAGAGATAATGCATGCATTCACCTTCAGCTCTCTGCATCAGGCGCATATAAAACATTTATGAATTTTGCATTTAGATCTCAGCCCTAACTCCAAGACGTATCATTGGGTATAAGCAAATTTCCAAAGTCAAAAAAACCCTGCAATCTAAAGCCATCTGGTCCCAAGCATTTTAGGTAGGGATACTCCACGTGAAGCTTTTTTTTGGTGGGGGAGTATCTTTTTGAGACAGGGTCTTGCTATGCAGTTCAGGCTTGCCTTGAGCTCACTTTGTAGCCCAGGCTGGTCTTGAACTTGCAAGGATCCTCCTGCCTCAGCCTCCTGAGTGCTGGGATTACAGGCGTGAGCCACCATGCACAGCTCTTGTCACATTCTTGTGTAGAACATGTGTGTGTGTATGTGTGTGTGTGTGAGTGTGCGCGCGCGCGCACAAATATCTCTCTGCATCAAGGTCCCCACAGGGCGTCCCAGGGCTCAGTCTCTGCTCACGCTCTTGCCGACATCATCCTTGCTGCTCAGCAGCGCCTCCAGCTCTGCCCGCAGTGCCCGGTTCTGGCGCTCCAGCTCCTCCCGGGCCTCCTGCTCCTCTTCCAGGGCCCGCGTGAGTGACAGGGCCCGGGCCTCGCGCTCCCGGCCCTCAGCTTCCGCGCGCTCACGTTCCTCTACTGCCCGGAGGACCGCTGCCTTCTCTTCAGCCAGAAGCTTTTGTGCAGGAAGACAGAGCAGGGGAAACAGATTAGCTGAAAGGAGGAACACATTATGGTGGGGAAAAAGGAGCAGGCAGGGAACGAGACCAACACAGAGACCGAGGCCCAGGAGGGGCTGAAGCTGCAGCTGGCTCCAAACCAGCTCCACTCCACACACCCCACAGGATTTCTTCCTCCTGGGACAGTGGTAGGAAAAATATAAATGCATATTTAAAAAACACACTTTGACTTTTACTGACTTCTTTAAAGGACACAAAATAACTGGTAAGCAATTAGACTTATAAGACATGCAGAGAAGAAAGGTAACAAGAAGTGAAGTCAAGAGAAAAAACAGTCTATGAAAACAGACCCACGGATGACCTCGCACTGTTGGAATGATTCTCAAGGACTTTAACTATGAACTCCTTCAACCCAAGAAAAAGGAGAAAGAAAGAGAGGGACCAAAAATTATGTGAAGAGCAAATGTCAGAACAGGATGGGTGCAATGGGAGAAGTTGCTATGCAGGAGGATTGGAAATTGCAAAATAGAATCATATCAAAATGCTCCATAGACCTAATATCTGAACATGACATGTGAAATAAAAGAATCCACCGGGTGAAGATAAGGGCAGACTGGACACAGAAGCATCATCAGACTTAATAGCTCAAGAGAAATCCAAATAGAGAAAAGAAAGAAAAAGAGATTATAGCCCAGTGTGGTAGTGCACACCTGTAATTGCAGTACTTGGGAGGCTGAGGCAGGAGGACTATCCTGAGTTCAAGGCCAGCCTAAACTACATAAGGAGACCCTGTCTCCAAAAATAAAAAAAAAAGAATAAAAAAGAATACATATACAGTAAATAAGTGCAGAAGAATATGCTCACCATCACTGGTATTTGGAAAATGTGAATTAAAACCAGGCCATCTCTATTAGAAAGACTAAGGCTTCATTCATTATGGTTCCAGATGGGAAGCCATCAAATGTCACTCATCATTAGGTTGATAGACCTATGGTTTACCTCAACAGGAATAATACTTAGCATAGAAAAGGAATGGGTTACTGGTTCATGCAAAAATATCAGTAAATCTTTAATTATCCAGAGTCAGAGATGCTGATCCAAAAGGACATTTGCTTGAAAAAAAATTATATAAAATTCTAGAAGGTAGAAAAAAATGGAGCTTTGATCATTTGTGGGTATTAAGCAGAGAATACTATGTAAAATGTTTGTTTTTAGAAACCAAGAAGAAGGACAAAGAGAGAAAAGAGTGGGACCAAAAAATATGTGAAGAGAAAATGGCTGAGAATTTCTGCCTGTGACCAAAGAACTCCCACCACGCCCTGCCAACCTGTAGCTGCAGGAAGCTCGGCAAAGACAAAACAGGATAAAGGCAAAGCCCCATGCCAGCACATTACAGCAAAAGTACTTGTAAGCAGAGATGAGGAGAGGGCCTTTCTCATAGAAAAGAGGCTGGACCCAAGTGTTTGCACTGAGCTACAGCCCTAGCCTTCTTATCTTTAGGTAGGGTTTCATTAAGCTGCCGTATTGCCCAGGCTGGGCTCAAACTTTACAGGTATGCACCACCAAGCCGGCAAGAAATGATTTTTAAATGAGCTAGGAAAGAAGCTGGGTGTGGTGGCCCACATCTGTGATCCCAGTGCTCTGGAGGCTAGGGCAGGAGGATCACTGTGAGTTCAAGGCCAGCCTGGGCTACAAAGTGAGTTCAAGGCCACCCTGAACTGCATAGTGAGACTCTGTCTCAAAAAGACAGCATATATAAATAAATATAAATGAGTTAGGAAAACATACCACATTCCCTACAGGCAAACAGTGTTTCGAATGACTGCTAACTTTTCAACAGAAACAATGGTGGCCAGAAGCAATGGAACAACATCCTGGAAGTGCTGAGAATGAGTCTGCCTAGCATTGTTTGTCCAGTGGGAATGTCTGTCAGTTATGAAGATGCAACAGGGATGCACACACTCCCTGTGCTTTTTAGATGAATAAAACGAAGCCCAGAGAGGGTAGGCAGTTTGTCCACATCACACAGCCAGAAAGAGGTGTGCTGCACTCTAACCTCAGGACTGCCTAGCTCACCTCTCTGGGGTTCTGTAATTTTCTTCCACCTTCAAGTGGACAAATGTCTGATGCGACTCCCATTTTCTAGGTAGGTGCCAGCGTTTGTATATTAAATATCCCCCAAAAGCTCACGTGCTTTCAAGACTTGGCCCCTGGTCCTCAGCACCACCACCTCAGCACCAGGTTGTAAAACTGTGAAATCTCTACCAGGTAGGGCCTCAACTGAGAGAAGCATTATACAGAACTCTGGGAGGCTGAGGCAGAAGGATCCTGAGTTCAAGGCCAGCCCAAGGAGACTCTCCCAAAATTAAAAAAGGGCTGGGGATGTAGCTCAGGGGTAAAGGCCCTGGGTTCAGTCCTCAGTACCACGAAGTTTTTATTCCCGATTTCTAGATGGGTAAACTGAGGCAGAGACTGGAAGAGTAACTTGCTAGAGGTACCCAGTGAGGCAACAGGCCAAGGGTGTCTTATTTTACGTAGGCAACCACAAATCTGTCATGCTGTGCAATCACACATCGCTAGTTCCCCCAGAGATGGGGAGGCACAGGTTGGCCTGCTGGTTCTCCTGCAGGGGAAACTGAGGCACCTACCTGGTCAAACTTGCGCTGCTTCTTTTCCAGCGTGCTCACGAGCTGCCGCTGCTGCTCCAGGTCCACAGTGACGTCATCCAGCTCTTGCTGCAGGCTGCGCCGGCCCCGCTCCAGCCGCTCCACAGCCTCCGTCTTCTCTGCCAGGCGCTGGGCCAGGGCCTCGGCCTCCCGGGCAGCACGGCGCCGGGCCTCCTCCCCTGCCTCCAGTGCCCCAGCCTCCTCCTCCTGGCGCCGCCTCCACTCTGAGAGCTAGAGAGGAGTCAGAGATGGTTGCGAGTGACCCCAGGCTTGGGCTCCTGAGGCCATTTACCACATGGGGAAACTGAAGCCTGAGGAAGAAAAGTCACTTCACAGAGCTCTTCTGCCTCTGAAGAGCATTGAGTTTGTGAGAGCTATGAGCCCAGTTCTTCCAGGGAATTAAGCTGACTCCTGCTGGGGCCCAGAATCAAACTTGAGCTTTCCCAGGAGTGGGGAGGGGGCTGAATGAGGAGACAGAGCCCATTAATCATTAATTAGACTCTACCACAGAGGCTAGGTGTGGAGTCCACAGGAGGTTTTGAATATTCAGGGAGGGACTTTCTGTGGGAGGGGCCTTTTGAGATGGGTCTTCAAGTATGCCCAGGAGTTTGCAAGCACCAGCCAACTCAGGGGCTGAAGCATGCAGGAGGAGGCACAGACTACCCAGGGCCACTGGGGGCCATAGACAGCTGTGGGCAGGGGATAGCCTGCTAGGGAATGAGCATACTGATCCATCCCTCTGTGGGGTGTAGGACAGGTGTGGGCATGTACCTGGGCCTGGGCCGCCTGCAGTTCGCGGCCAGCACGCTCCTTAGCGGCGGTTTCCTCTTCCATCTGCTCGCGCAACCCTGCTGCCTCAGCCTCCAGGGCGCGCACCCGGGAGCCCAGGGCCAGCTTCGCCCGCGTCTCTTCCTGAAGCAGCTCCTGTAGGTGGGGTGGGTAAGGTGAGGTCCAGGCGGGGGCATGTGGGGCACGCAGGGGCGCGTGGGGCCTACCTGGGTGTCGTGCAGCTGCCCCTCGGTGCTGCTCAGCTCCTTGCCCAGCCGGATGGCTTTGGACTCAGCCTCGCTCAGCGCCCCGGAAACGGTCTCCAGCTCAGCCTGGGGAGAGGGGACCATGAAGCCCGCCCCGTGCGCTCCACCCCACAACCATCCGCCCCAAATGGGAGGAGCGAAAGTGGGCAGGGTGCGGCGGCACGGGCCCAACAGCCCGGCAGGCTCGGAAGCCGAGGCAGGGATATCTCAAATCCAGGCCCGGCCTAGACAATTTCATGAGACTGTATAAAAATAAAAATAAATAATAAATAAACTAGAGTTGGGGCTGTAGCTCAGCACAAAGCCCCGGGTTTGAGCCTCAGGGCCCGAGGGCAGGGCCAGTACTTCTCAGAGCAGTCACAGCAAGGTGCGGTCCCGAGTGTTTGTGCCACCCTTCAAAATCCACTGGGGAATTAGTCCAGCGAGGAGTGTGGCATGGCAGCGTCAGGGCGGCCCCAAGGCCAGGCGAGCCCGGTCAACGCCTCAGCTAGGTGGTGGATGGGCCCCAAGCCAGAGCCCAGGGAGCTGGGACACTCTCCTGGGAACCTGGCAGGTCCCACTCACCTGCGCTCGCTGCAGCTTCTCCGTGGCCTCCACGCGCGCCCGCTCGCCATCGCCGGCCCGGCCCTGAACCTCCTGCAGCTGTGACTCCAGACGCCGCCGCTTCTGCTCACCCTCCTGGCGCGAGGTCTGCAGGTTGCTCAGCTCCGTCCGCAGCTCCGACACCTCGGCCTCTAGCGCTAGCCGTGTCTTCTCCCATGCACCTTTGCCCTGGAGGCGGCACAGGTAAGGGAGATGAAGAGCCTGCCCCAGGGCCTTTGCGCGGGCTGGAGCTCACCTCCCCTGGGCCACAGGGCTCACCCTCCCCTCCCTTGGCTTCCACCCCACACTGCCGCCTGGGAGAGCCCACTTCTGCTCAGCCCTGCGGTCTCCGGGCTCCTGCCAGGTCACAACCCACCCGTCGGGCCTGCTCCAGCTGCTCCACCAGCTCCCCCAGCGCCTGGCCATGCCGCTGTCTCAGCTCCTGCACCGCCACCTCGTGAAGCCGTGTCTCCTCCTCCAGTGTCTTCTTCAGTTCTGTCACCTCCTGTTCCCTCTTGGTCCTTTCATTGAGAGAGGACAAGGGGAACAGAATTTCAGAAGAGAGGATGGAGACACTGTGGGGGGGAGCTGGTTGTGTTTTCTTTTCTTGTTTCCAAAGATGGGGACCCCACTATACTTTAAGGATCTAGGGAACAGCAGTATGGGACAGTGTGGCTTTAAGGTTGAACTCCTACTCATCCTTTCAAGTCCTATTCAAAAGCTGCCTCCTTGAGGAAATCTTCCAGACCTTTCTCTCAGAGCCTTGGTTTAGGAGCCTTCACTTATTACCTGAAATGCCCTGCATTACTCCACTGCATTAAAAGCACTCTGCACTGCACAGGGCCTGTCTTTGCCAGAATCTGCCTCCTCCAAGACTCAGGGATGATGCCTGGGTCCCACTCATCTCTGTCCCCAGGGCCAGGCCCAGAACTGGTGCCTGAGGAACAACTTTTTAATGACTAAACCTTCCAGAGGAGGCCTGCCCCCCCCGCCCCGCCCCACTCCACCCACCCCACCCTCCCAGGCCCCGCCCCGCCCACCCAGCCCCCGCCCCGCCCACCCAGCCCCCGCCCCCAGGCCCCGCCCCTCACCGCAGCTCCTGCTGCGCGTTGGTGGAGTCCAGTGTGTCCTCCAGTTCTCCGCGCAGCGCCTCCAGCTCCTCACTCAGGTCCCGACGCTGCTTCTCGGCCTTGGCCCTGGCCGCCCGCTCGGCCTCCAGGTCCTCCTGAGCCTCGGCCAGGCCGGCCTGCGCCTCCCGAAGGGACTTGAGCAGCTGGGCCCGGGCCCCGCCCTCCTCCTCCGCCCTGTGGGCGACAAGGACCAAGGAGTCAGCACGCGGGCTGGCGTAGAGACGGGATGTGCGAGGGCTTTGGGGGCGGCCGGTCCAGGGTGCAGACCCCAGCTCTGCCACTGAGCATGTGACGCACACTGGGCATATTCTCACTCTGTGCCTCAGTCTCCCTCACTGTAAAATGGAAATGACACCCACTGTCGTCTTGGGTGACACAGAGCTCCCGCCATGTGCACGTCCTTTACTTGAGCCGATTCTGTGAAGGCTCACACCAAGTGAGGAAACTGAGGCACAGAGTAGGAACACACTTGATGTGGCACGCACACGTCCTTCTGGTTCTTCCTGACACTGGCTATGGACTGAATCCACTGAAGTGTGCTCTTGAGCATGGTCGATTTGTTTCTTTTTTTCTTTTTCTTTTTTTTTTGAGACAAGCTCTCACAGTGTAGCCCAGGCTGGCCTGGAACTCCTGGCGATCCTCTTTCCTCAGCCTCCCACATGTTGGGATTACAGACATGCACCATCATATTCGGCCCTTGCATGGTTGATTTTATGTGACTTTCACTTCAATACCAAAACCAAAGAACAAAAAGGAAAAGAATTATGAAAAGTAAAAATACACACTTAGCCAGGACTTAGCTGAGGACTCAGCTGGATAAGCACGCTCTTACAGTGGTCCCCATTTTGCAAATGAAGAAACTGAGGCTTAAGAGGTGAAGGCATGTGGTGAGGTCACGTGACTAGAAAAGGGCGGAGCCAGGCCTCCAACCCGGAAGTTGAAATCATGGTTTGGCCTGTTTGGTTTTTGAGACGGGGTCCGCCTACATAGTGCAGAGTAGCCTTGAACTCGCTTGTGTCGCCCATCCTGGCCTCAAAGTCATAGCAATCCTCCTGCCTTGGTCTCCTGAGTGCTGGGATTACAGGCAGGCGCCACCATGCCTGACAGGGGCATGTGTTCTTACAAGAGTGTGCACAACCTCTGATTCTGGGATGTGCCCTCTTTCACATTTTAACATCCGAGCCTGTGTGAAGCACAGTGCAGAGAAAACACTGTAAACTCCACTGCCGCACTGCACATACAGCTGGCATTTAATAAGCGTGTGTGTCCTGAGGTTGACTAGGGGTCCACTTGCCAGTCCCCGCGCATGCTCCTAGCCCTGCCACCAAGAGGCCTATGAGCTTCCGTCCACGTCTTCCCGGGCGAGCTTGGGACTCTTGCTTCCCCTGTGCCACCTACGGGGCCAGGCTGGGCGCCCGCACCTGACCAGTGCCGCCTGCAGCTCCTCCTCCTTGCGGCCCAGCTGGGCCCGCAGGTCCTCCGATCGCTGCTGCTGCTCGGCCATCTGCTCCTGCAGCTCCGAGCTCTCCCCGTCCAGCCGCCGCTTCAGCTTCTCCAGCTCTTGACGCCCCTTCTCCTCCTTCCGCAGGCGGTCTGCGGGGTGTGGCCAGGGTGAGCCAGGCCTTTGCACCCCACAGACCATCCCCTGTCCCCCAGACTTTGTCCATCATCGTCCCTCAGCTGTGCCTCCTCCCTCAGACCCTGGCCCTCTCTGGCCCACCTTCCCACCATCTTTCCCCTTCGAAGTCAACAGCAAGTGTGACAGAGATGGGAAGTGACAGTAACCTAAGGCACCAGGGGCGAGTCAGGGTTGGGCTGGAGCGCTAGGCCCTGGATGTGTCGGCAGCGCCTTTCCTGTCCCTTTTAGTAGATGCCGCGCTTGGACGCTGGGTGCTCACCCTCCATGTCTGCGATGGTGGCCTCGTATTTGAGCCGCAGCTTATTCAGGCTCTTGATCTTCTCCTCCTCTTCTGCCGCCTGGGAGGAGAACTCGGCCAGGCGTTCCTCCAAAAGCCGCCGCTCCTGGGGGTGCCACAAGGACGCAGGGTCAGGAGCCGCAGGGCAGGAGTCGCTCCACCTGCAGCTTCCCTGTCTTCCCTGCGTGCCCTCAGCTTCCTCGGCTTCCTGTCCCATTCCACGGGGCCTCCCACCCATGGACCGCCCTGTTCTCCGCACTCCACCTCTGTCCCTCTGAGGACCATTGAGCTGACTGCGATCATTGCTATGATAAACAACGCTGCAACTGCCATGGACATCCTGCCCCTTCCCTGTACTCCCATGGGAGGCGGGTACCCTTGACCCCACTGGGTATGGGTCCTGGACCGGCGGCCACCCAGATGAGCTGACCACAGCTGCAGATCCATTCCAGACTGGCTGAATCAGAATCTGCATTTTTTTTTTCTTTTGAGTGAGGGTCTCGCTGTGTTCAGGCTGGACTTCAGCTCACTTGTAGTCCATCCTGATCTCGAACACATGTCAGTCACCCTGTCTTAGCCTTCCTTAGTGCTGGGTTTATAGGTATGCACCACCATGTCCAGCATGCATATATATTTTGAAATGATAAAAGGTTGAACCCAGGGCCTTTGTAAAATTATCTGTTTAGAGGCAAGGACTAAGTGGCTAAGTTGCCCAGGCTGGGGTCAAACTTAGGATGTTCCTGCCTCAGCACCCCCTGGCAGGTGGACCTGCTCATGCTCTGCCCTGTTGCCTGTTTGCCATGTTCTTGTTGGTTTCTGGGTGTCACTCTCACACAAAAAACCTGATTTTTATCCATGGGGCTTCCTGTCACCCCTCTGGTCCCCCCAAAATGCCCAGCCCCCCACCTTGCCCAGCTTGGTGTTCTGGTCCTCCAGGAGCAGCAAGTCCTCCTCAAACTTCTTCAGCTTCGCCTCGGTGGTCACTTTCTCCAGCTGCAACTTCTGCCTTGCCCCCTCCTCGGCCTCCAGGTGGGTCTCCAGCTCCTGCAGCAGGAGGAGGGGGAGGGGATGCAGAGGCTGGGGGCTGGGCACAATGGGAAGCGCAGGGAGGGGGGCAGACTCAGGGCCGGGGGCCTGGCAGGTCTGTTCTCTGGGCCCTGGGCAGGGCCAGGGGGGATCTGACCTTACCCATCTCCCTTTGCACTCATTAGCTGCACAGGTGCTTATTGAGTGCATGGTGTATACCAGGCACTGCTCTAGACCCTAAGCCCCTGAGGGTGAAGGAAAGTCCCTGTCCTGAGGGATGACAGTTGGTGTGTGTCGGTGGGATGGAGATGCTACACAGTACGTACAAGGTACAGATCATAGATACAGGACGGGACTGTGATGGCAGCCATCCACAAAGTGGAAATGAGGATTCAGCGTCACTTGCTGCCTTGACATTTGGTAAATGTGGAGACCCCAAGAGGCTCAAGCTCAGAAAAGGTTCCCAACTATGTACCCTTCCTGACCGGGGACTAAGTCATGTCATGGAGACCCCTGAGAACCATGCATCTGCCCCTGCTAGACCACAGAATCATTAGGACAAGACGACCAATCTCCTCACACCACTAGGTCACCTCCACTGCCCGTCCCTGCCCAGCCTGTCCTCTGGGTCCCCGATTCTCATGCTATGCTTGGGGGCAGCCCTGTGGGCCTCTCATGTCAGCTGCCTCCTGCTGTGTTTGTGCCCATTGAACTTTGGTCATGCCCATTGCTCCGGGGTCACTTGCTTGGCTCTCCCCACACTCTGGGGTATGGTCTCCCTCACCCATGGGGCAGGGGGAAGCAGCCGGAATGCCACAGAGCTCTTGACAAGTGGCCTGTGTGACTGAGGAACTGAGTTTCTTATTTTATTTTATGTATTTAAATGTTAAGACTAGGTACTCCCTGGAAAACTTTGAGATAAATGTGGAACAACTTGAGAATGTGAACCTCTCCCTAGAGAATGTGTGAGTGTGTGCACACCTGTGTGTGAGTATGCGTGTGTCTGCATAGTAATGGGGTTAAACTCAGGGCCTTCACGCTAAACCACACCCTTAGCCTTCTATTTATTTTTTATTTTTGAGACAGGTTGGAATTGTAAATTCCAACTTACAATCCTCCTGCCTCAGGCTGTCCCAGAGCAGTAGGGTTACTGATATGTACCACCAAGCCTGGGCGTGAATCTAATTTCTAAACTGTAGACGTGAAAGAAAAAGAGGTCCAAGGAAGTCCAGCAGCTGAACTGAGATGTGCTGTAAGTGTAAAATACAAACTAGATTTCGAAGAGGAACCGCGTGCAGACAGTCTGGCTGCCAATACAGCAGCAGAAAGGGTGCTGGTCCAGAGAGGCTGAGGCCTGCGGGCCTCCCTTGAATCCCTGGATCCATCCCTTCTAGAGTCTCCCAATATTTGAACCAAAAACCAAACCAAACCAAACCAAAACAACAGAAAGCGAGAGAGCGAGTGCAAGCTCTTCAGTTACTTAGAGCCTAGAGCTGTATAAACCCACGCCCGGAAGAGACAGGAGGCGCGGGGCAGGCGGGGCCGGGCCGCACCTGTATGTGCAGCTGCAGCCTCCTCTTCTCGGCCTGCAGCTGGCGGCTGCACTCCTCCTCCTCGCCCATGCGGGCCTCCAGCTCGGTCACCAACAGCTCCAGCTCCTGCTTGCGCGTTGCCAGCCGCCCACGCGTCTCCTCCGCCTCCGCACACAGCTCGATTTCCGCCCGCAACTGCTCGGTCAGGCGGGTGCGCTCCTCCTCCAGCTGCAGCAGCGCGGGAGGGCAGGCTCAGGGGCCGCGCTCCCACGGTGGGTGGCCTTCCACGGTCACCAGGTCCCGAGGGACCTCCGTGTCTCGGTCCTGGCTCCTCCTCCGCCTCTTAATCCTTTCCCACCCGGACACCGTCCTCCAGAATACCCCATCTCCCATCTCATTATGTTTTTTTATTTGTATCAGGGATCGAACTCAGGACCTTGCACTTGCAGGCGTTTATGCTACTGAGCTATAGCCCCGGCTCCCATCTCATTTAATACTCTTATGCCTAGAAATCTAACCAAAATAATTCAGAAAAAACGCCTTTACATCTTGGCTCTGCCACGCCCCAGACCACACCCCCACAACCAGGTCCCACTCCTCACCCCCCAACCCACAAAAGCCCCGCCCACTCGGGCCCCGCCTCCCACCGAGCCTCACCCTGGCACAAGGCCCCGAAGGCTCCACCCTTCGAAGCCACGCCCACCAAGGCCCCGCCCCTCCAGGGTTCCATCCCGCCCCACACCTGCACCACACGGCCCTGCAGCTCCTCCACTTGGCGAGCGCTC
Source organism: Hydrochoerus hydrochaeris (assembly GCA_004027455.1). Lineage (NCBI taxonomy): Eukaryota > Metazoa > Chordata > Mammalia > Rodentia > Hydrochaeridae > Hydrochoerus > Hydrochoerus hydrochaeris. The sequence goes on along the minus strand of PVLA01012688.1, from coordinate 13,993 downwards.
TGTTGCTGCAGGTCCTGCACCTTCTGCAGCTCCTGGACGTGCGCCTGCAGCACCTCGTCCTGCCGCGTCACCTGCAGCAGCGGCTTCACCTAGTGGGAGGTGAGGGTGGGGCAAGCTCCCAAGTGGCTCCTGCAGACCCCGGCCAAGCACTTCCGGTGAGGCCGCACTCCTCCACCCGCTGGCTTGACAGATGGCCACTGTCCTAAAGGTTCCTATGCGAAGGGTTTGGGGTTCCCTGCTGACTTGAGTTACCCCTTGGAAAAAGCTGCGGAACTGACCATTGCGTGGCAAGCACCACTGTGTTAAAAAAAAAAATTTACTGGAGGTTGAACCCCAGGACCTTTGCACTGAGCTATGTCTCAGACTGTATAAACTTTTTTCATGCACTGGGGATCAAACTCACAACCTCACACTTGCCAGGTAGGCATTTAGGCTGCTGAGCTAGACCCCAAGTCCTATGTCCCCGATTGACCGATTGCCTTAGGAGGGGTCTCCTTAAATCCCTGAACTGCCCAGGATGAACTTGCCATCCTCCTGCCTCAGCCTCCCAGATTGCTAGGATTGCCAGTGTGCTCCACCCTGCCAGGCTCGCTCTGCCCCTTCTGTTCCACCGTTTTCCACTTGCTTCTACACAAGTCTACCTGGTTTTTTCCGCCCTAGACAGTTAAACCCCATAAAGCCCACCAGCCCCCTCGGTGGCGCGAGGCTCTGCAGCACTTCCGGCAGGCGCAGGAATGAACTCTGTCTGCCCAAATCCACCCAGCGAGGGTGCTTACGCCCACTCTCTCCTGTCCTCCTGCCCCGCGCCTCCCACCCTCACTATCTCGCCCTGTGTCCTCTTCATGTCACGAATGGTCGCTAGGAGCGCAAAAGCCTCACCTTGATGAACAGCCGCCACCACTGCCAGTGCCGTAGCTTGAGGTAGGCCGCACAGTTCCTCTGCATGACCCTTAGTGCGCTCTGCTGCTGCTGGCGCCTCTGAAAAGCTCTGCGGAGGGTGTCTAGTGTCTAGTCTAGTGTCTAGGATGTCCTTCCTGCCACCCTCCTTCTCTTTCAGCTGCTTCTATGGGGGACGGAGACTGGTCCAGTCTCTCTATAGCCAGGCTGCACACCACAGGGCCTTTGCACGGGCTGCCTCTGCTGCCTGGCCACCTTGCCTGCTGCCCTTTGACTTCTTGGCTTTCAGTGTGGCCTGAGCCTCCCTGCTGCACCTTGGTGACCCCCATCAGGCATCACAGCCTGGATCAGGACTCTGTGTCCTCTCTGTCCCCTCCAGCTGGAGTCCCCTGAGGACTTGGCCATGTGGGCCACCTCGAAGCTTGGCCTGCTTTCGCTAGGCTCTCTCTGCTCTAGCATGGAGGTTCCTGGTGGTCACCACCAGCAACCTGGTCACTCAGCCCAGGGACTGGCCCCAGAACCCAGGGACAGTAAAGCTGAAAGCCTGGGTACCCTGCAGCTCCAATTGGGCACTGTCAGCCCTTTAGCTGCAGTGGAGCCCAGGGCGCTACTGGACACCCTCAACCTGACCCAGCTCAGTCCTCAGGGCCCCGGATGATGGCGCGGTCCCCACCTGCGTGCCAGATATCCCCGAGCAGCAGCTTGGAAGGACACGATGATGTCCGTGACCTTCAGGTCCCGTTCTTCTTCCAGCTGGGCCAGGACCCCTGCCCGGAAGAAGATCTTGCTCTGTCCCACACGGTACAGGTTGGGGTCCAGCTCCAGGGCCTGGATCTGTGAGGGCGTGGGAAGCAGTGATGCGGGTGGAGGGGTGTCCGCCCCCCCACCCCTGTGCACATGCGCATGCGCTCCCGCCTCACCATCTTCTCGCAGGCCTGCTTCCCGTCCATGAAACCCTTGGGGATGGCGTTGGGCGTCAGGATCTCGTACCTGCGGCCCGGGGAGGTGGGCGGTGAGGGTCACAGGGCCCGGCAAGCACCAGAGTCCCAAGACGTGATGGGAACGCAGTAATGCTGAGCGGCCCTTTGCTAAGTTTTTGTACTGATCACTCAGAGTATTTGGGATGCCGTGGGTTAGCTAAGCCAGCTTGTTAAAACCTGGCTACGTGCAAATTTTCGGTTATATATGTGTCTCTTTTCGCTTTCTCTTTTGCAACCTCCCTTTCTCTCCAGCTTCTCACTTTCCTTCCTTCCTTTTGCTGGGGACCTCACACCGAGCTGCATTCCCAGCTTATTTTATTTTTTTTAAATTCTAAATTGCGCATCCCGGGTTCCAATTTGCAATCCCCTTGCCTCCGCCTCCCCGGGCGCCAAGATTCCAGGCCACGGTGGCGCCTGGCTCGGTTTTCTGCCGTTCACACAGCGCCAGATGGCTGGCGTAGGAAGCATCTTTTGGTTACATTTGCCATTTTACTTGCTTATTAGACTTTGATAGTTTCTGTTTGTTCTTTTCTGTTTCATTTTCTTTTTTCTTTTTTTTTTTTTTTTTTGTACCAGGGATCGAACTCACGACCTCACGCTTACCAGGCAAGTGCTTGAGCCACTGAGCTAAATCCCCAGCCCCTTCTGTTTCATTTTCGACATGCAGCTTGCAACACACTCAAGTGGGGTCCCGGTTTAAGGTCTGGAGACCCCCGCCCCTCTCAGCGCTTTCTCCCGCCCACCACAGGAGGACAGGGAGGCTCCACAGAGCGCTGGGCCTGGCCGGCTCACCGCTGCCGGAACTCCTGGAAGAGGATGCGGTTGGGGAAGCCCTGGCGGCAGATGCGGATGCCCTCCAGGACGCCATTGCAGCGCAGCTGGTCAAGCACCAGCCGCGGCTCCAGCTTCCCGGCCTGCGGGGTGAGAGGAGTGTGGGGCGGCGGCGGCCACGCAGGGGCACCACTGCCATAGGCATCGAAGGGGGTGGCCCAGAGCTGCTGAGCCCTACCAAGTCGCCTGACTTCCATCCCACATTCCTCCTTTGTAGGGCCAACAAGAAAGTCTCCCCAAGTCCTGAGATACCACGCATTTGCAGCACCCCCAGACATTCTCTCCTTCGTGCTTTCTGGGCTCTGATTGGCCAGTGGACCTTTGCACAAGCTGTTCTCTGCGTGGGGAGCCACATATCCTTTGCTCAGGCATCCCTTCCTCTGGGAGCCCTCCTGGACCTTGTTGGCCAGATCAGATCATATGGAACACTTATGACCCCTACAAATCCCCCAGGGGAATACATTTTGGGGGCTTGGCTGAGAGCCTGTGCTCCCCAGTGTCCGGTAGATTTAAGTCATGTGGATGGATGAATTTCCCAGCAGTATGGAGCGCTTGAATGGAAGCAGCTTGCTCAGGGTCAAGAAGCAGACTCTGCCCAGCCTGGCCCAGCAGCCAAGCCTTGGCCCTGTCCTCCCAGGCAGGTCACTCACCCTCTTCTCGTGGTTGGGGACGATGCAGCGGACGAAGCTGGGGTTGGTGTTGCTGAGCGTGGCCATCAGGCGACTCAGGGACTCCTTGTAGAGCTGCCCCACCGTCCGGAACATCCCTCGGCGTGGGCGGCCCCCCGGCGGGCCGTCCCCAAGGCTGCTCACCTGCTCCAGCCCCACGATGCCCTCCACTGCAGGAGGAGCAGGTGTGGGGTCAGCTGGACAGGCCTGGCTGGCCAGGGTCCAGGGTCTCGCACACTTAGATCCACACAGTGCATGCGCCCCACCGCCCGGGAGTGGGTGTCACTGACCGCTCTGTACAGCGCGTAGACTGAGGCTGGGGGGGTGGTGCTGCGTGCCAGCAGCGGCTGGCTGTACCCCCAGCCCTGCTCGGACAAGAGCTCTGCTTTCCTCATCAACAGATGACAGGGACAGTGACAGCAGCTGCTCTCTAGGACTGGGGGCTTTGTGCAGGGCACTGCCTATGAGGGCTCTACTCATCAAGGAGGAAACTGAGGTACAGAAGGGCCAGTGATGACACACAGCATGGCTGGGATGCAAATGGTGGACAGGAAAACTGTGACAGAGTCTGGCTCCTTAGGAGCCACAGCCGACTTCAGAGTGACATGGGTCTCACCGCCATGTCTGCTCAGGTCACTTCCACTCAGGAAAAATGCCCCAGGCCTCCTGCTTCTGGTGCCAATCTTGTGTACCCAAAGCTGCCAACTTTCTCGGGGGCCTCACGTCCCCCACAAAATCCAGCCCAGCCCAGGGCCAACTGCTTAATCCAGCTTCAGGGCGGGGCCTTGTGTGTCGCAGGGGCTCGCAGACCTGGCTTTTCTCTCTCTAAGCACAAGGGTCTTCTCCCGTGTTTTTGGTCATTTTCAAAACAATAATTGTTAATTCAGTTCTCAGAGTACAGGAAAGGGGTAAAGTTCTGAGTTCAAATCTCAGCTCTGGTACTCACTGGCTGTGTGACTCCCCCCAACCCCTCGTGCCCCAAGCAAGTTAACATCTCTGTGCCTCAGTTTCCTCATGTGCATGTTGGGAGGGGGGAAAGTCCTAGCATCTGCCTCCCTGGGTGGGTGGGCAGATTCTGGGTCTCTGAGAAAAGGGTTTTCTGACAGTGAGTGGCTACAGACTGGGAGCTGTGGGGTTCAGCAAGTGGCAGAGGAAGTGGGAGAGACCTCTGCAGGGACAGGAGAGGGACAGAGGTCTGCGCCGGCTCCCAGAGCACGGCCTACCCTCCTCGACCTCAGGCCTCACCGTTGCCGCAGAGACGCCCACCCCCTGGCAGGTGGGAGACAGAGCAGCACCTCCCTGGGGATCCAGGGGCCAGCACAGGAAAGGAGCCCAAGAAAGAGGCCTGCGGGAGCTCCCCGTGTCCTGGGGAGGGCAGGAGGGCGGGTGTGGGGCGATGGTGGGGAGATGGGAGGAGATGCATGAAAGAGATGAGGGAGAAGGTGGAGGGAGAGAAAGAGGAGAGACCCATTAGTCAACAGCACAGAGCAAAGCAGGCCAGAGGCCTGGATGCTGGCCAGGAACTTCTCACATCCCATTTATCTCTGGGTCTACCCACTGAGGGCATCAGTGTCGACCGAGAGAATGAACATCCCCTGTGAGAATAGCAGGAGAGAAAAATAGTCTCCCTCCTTGTGGGCTGACCCTGTGTCAGCTCTCTCGGACACCCCTTTTTTGCCCTGGCTGACAGGAAGCTCAAGAACTGAAGATCCTTGGGGGATTTGTTGGTTCTGTCTGTCAGTGGAGAGCTTATCTCATTTCCATTTTTTCTTGGACTGCCATCATGCTGGGTGCCTGGCTCTGTGACCTAGGTCGAGACGGCTGCCAAAACAGTCCCAGTGCCCTCCTATTCCCTATGGCTCAGAGAACTCGAATCTGGGCAGACTTGGTGACTACGGTACTTTAGGAGGAACTCATGTCAGCTCCATGCCTGACTCGGGAGGCTCTGCAGCCTTTATAGGGCGGGACAAGGCTGGGTCACTGGGACGATCATATGCCTGTGACTGGGCCGCACATTTTAAAAACACAGTTAGATTTCCCTAGGTGATCCCCACAGTGGAGTGTGGCCCTGTATTGGACACCAAACCCTGCTTTCCAGTCCTCCTGGGTTCAACACCAGTTTTTCTCTCTGACATCAGCTCACATGATCAAGGTATTCCGTACACTCCTGGGTCCAGGGAGCTTATTTTGTTTTCTTGCCTAATTGCATGGGGCAGAGCCGCTACCTCTATCCTTTCAAGGCTGATACGGGATGAGGGCAAGCTAACAAAGGCTGGAAAATGGGACCTAGCCAAAACCAAGATGTTGGTGGTTTTATAAAACCGTTTCTCAAACTGCTCCCAGGTTGAGGGTGGCAGACAGGGCTCAGTGAAGGCCAGAGACCCGTACTAGCCACAAAGGTGCTGGGTGGCCCTGCCTGTGCCTCCCGGCAGGCTGCTGGGAAACCCCTCGCAAGCTCTGTCTCCATCCAAAGCTTTTCTTCTGCTCCCTGGGGACCAGAAGGGGACTTGGGAAAGAGGGAAGCAAGCAATCTGGAAACTGACAGGCATGCGGAATCCCCGCTGTGAGGTCCCCTCTGATTCTTTTAACTATGCTTGTGAGTACTCCCAGACCTGCCAGCTTCCTTCTTCCTGTAGATCCCTGTATCTCCAGTGAATCTGTTCCAGCAGTTCTGCAGGCCCAGCCAACCACAGACTGAAAATACTTGGGGGAAAATATCTGCACCAGTACCGCACAGGTACAAGCTTTCTTTTCCTGTCATTATTCCCTACGCTGACAGCTATTGACATTGTACTAGGAATTGTAAGTAACCCAGAGATGATTTAAAACATATGGGAGGGCGCAACAGGTTCTACACAAACGCTATGCCCCCTCAGTACGGGGCACAGAACCCAGGGCCTTTCACAGAGCTGCATTCCCAACCTTCCCTTTTACCGTTTATTTTGAGACATGGAGTTGCCAATTCACTAGAGCTGGTCTCAAACTTTTTGTTGTTGTTGTTTTACTGAGACAGGGTCTAGCTAAGTAGTGCAAGGAGACCTCGAACTTCCTTATGTAGCCCAGGCTGGCCTCCAGCTCATGGCGACCCTCCTGCCTCAGGGTGTGCCACCACGCCTGGCTGGGCTCAAACTGTCAATCCTCCTGCCTCTGCCTCCTAGAGGTTGGGGTCACAGCCTTGTGCTATCACATCTGGCTGCCGTGGAGTTTTACGGGATGTGAGCGTCTTTGGCGTGAAGCGCCTTCGGTGTCCGCAGAGGGTGCTGGAACCGATCCCCGGCAGACTGCGAGAGACAGCTGTGCTTGGCTCTTTTCCTGGTCTCACTGCATGGCCACTGTTGCCAAGGCAGCGATGGGCCACAGGCGGACGGGGCATCCTGCCTCGCTCTGATCAGCAGGGGCAGTTTTATCCCTGAACTAGACACTGTTGTTTTGTTTGTGAGATAGGGTCTCGATATGTAGCCCAAGGTGACCCTGAACCCCCAACCAACCTCCTGCCTCAGCCTCCCACGTGCTGGAGCCACAGGTGTGCACCACTACGCCCGGCTTCATGCTGGTTGAAGACATCAACCAGTCCATCCTTCCGTTGGTCTATAACCGGAAGTACCATCTGTGCGGCTGCCCACTCTGGGACTACGGTGCACCCGCCCCGGGCTGGGCCAAGGTCCTCACCGTCTTTCCAGATCTCGGCTGTCAGCCGGTCTGTGCTCTGGTGCAGCAAGGCTGCCACGTTGTCATTCAGTGGGTCCATGTTTTTCATCAGCCACTCGTTGGCCTTGTAGTCGACCTGAGCAAAGCCAAGTGGAGGGCGGTGTAACTCCGGGTAGCCGAGGCGTCCCGCAGTGGGGAGCACGGCGGCAGGGCCTGCGGGCGCCACCTGGTGTTCACATGGGGAACTGCAACCCCGATCCACCCTCCTGGCCCCACCCCATCCATCGGCCCCGCCCCACCTTCCCGCCCCCGCCCCTTTCCCTTCTGGCCACGCCTCACTCCAGGCCCCCCCCCACCTTGCCGGCGTAATGCAGGACGCTGAAGTCAGCCTGGTCCCGCAGGTGCCTGGGGCGCTGGAACTTGGGGTGACTGCCCTGCTCCTGGGCCACTTTCTCCACGAACGATTTGTCCGTGGCCTTGGGGAACCAGCACTCTTCATCCAGGAGGGCCAGAAGCCCGGGAGGGTTGGCCTGGCGGTCCACAGGAGGGTAAGAGTAGGTCAGGTCCCCAAGGCCCTCTGCTTTCAGCTCTCAGGGCCGTGTCGCAGCCCGAGCTGTGCGTCCCCAGCGCCTGCAGCCCCCGGGGCTCACCGGGCGCTCGATGAGGTCGATGCAGGGCTGCAGGTCGAGGCCGAAGTCCAGGAAGGTCCAGGGGATGCCCTCGCGCTGGTACTCCTCCTGCTCCAGCACGAACATGGTGTGGTTGAACAGCTGCTGCAGCTTCTCATTGGTGTAGTTGATGCACAGCTGCTCGAAGGAGTTGAGCTGCAGGGAAGGAGGTGTGAGGGAGGCGCGGGGCACGGTAGGGGGAAAGACAGGGACTGACGGCGGGCGGGCGGGGACAGGGGACAGCTGGTCCCTGAGGCAGACCTGGAAGATCTCGAAGCCGGCGATGTCCAGGATGCCCAGGAAGGAGGCGCCCTGGCGGGGGCTGCGATCCAAAGCACGGTTGAGGCGCAGGACCAGCCAGCGGAAGAGGCGCTCGTAGGTGGCCTTGGCCAGAGCCTCCAGCGCAAAGTCGGCCTGCGGGGGCGGTGCACGTGAGACCTCTCTATGGGTGCAGTTCCCTGCCAGCTTCTTGTTCCTCAGCAACAGTGATACAAGCAACCAACCTGCTCTGCGGAATCATCCCCACCCCAGGGCAAATAAAACTCACCTCCTTACTGCAGCCCCTAAGACCTTGCAAGCTCTGACCCCTGCTGGAATCTCTAGCTTCACCAGCCACCTGGAGGGTCCCAACTCACAGAGCTTGATCCAGCCCTAAGGCCCTTGCCCTTGCTATTTCCTCATTGGTTTTAGTATAAAGAGGTTGGAGATGCATGAAGACCCAGGTCCACGCCCACCTGCCACCTACCTGCTCCTTGGTCTGGGCTTTCTGCACGTAATCTCGGCCAACCTTGATGCGGGGTGTGAGCAGGGCTCGGGAGAAGTCAGTCACCCCCAGCCCCAGGAGGCGGCAGAGCTTCTGTGCAGCTGTGGGAAAGAGGCAACACATCCGGTCAGCACCGGAAGTGGCCTTGGCCACGCGTAGGGGAAGGGGTGCCGCTCCTCCCTGGTCCACTGATTCTCCTTAGGAACCAGAGACACAGTAATCAGCCACAGTATTTGTGCACACGAGCCGAGGCCGTGCTACAAGGGTGTTCACCGAGGTGTGCTTTATGATGGAGGAAAACCAGGGAGTAAGGAGGGTACTCAATGATTGGGGATCTCTCCCAGTACCACAACAAAACAAAAACACACAAACGAAAAACGGGCTCAGAAAGGAGCAGCAGGGAACACAACTGTTTGGTAAATGCGGGAACATAAGTTGTTTCTACGTAAGTCCTTTCCATTTTTCTAAATGCTTCAATGTTTTTACTTAGAAAAGAATGGGGGAAATTATGTTGGGGGCTGTCTAATGAAATAGGATGAAGTATGTAAATGAAGTAAATTAAATAAAAATTTTAATTTAATTCTAAATTTACCTAAAACAAAAGGATCATGGAATATATGCCTATCTGTTTGATTGTGTGTGTTGTGGCACCAGGGATTGAACCCAGGGCCTTTGCACTGAGCTATATCCTAATTTTTTTTTTAAAATGTTTATTTTGAGACAGGGTCTTGCCAAGTTGCCAGGTTGCCCAGGCTGGGCTTGAACTTGTGATCTTTCTGCATCAGCCTCCCACAGTCCTGGGATTACAGGAGTGGGCCACCATGCCTGGCTTCAAATACAGCTGATTTTTGTTTTATTTATTTATTTTCTTTTTTAGACAGGGCCTTGCTATGCAGTTCAGTCTGGCCTTGAGCTCACTTTATAGCCCATGCTAATCTCAAACTTGAAATGATTCTCCTGCCTCAGCTTCCTGAGTGCTGGGATTACAGGCGTGTACCACCATGCCCAGCTAGTATACAGCTCATTTTTATATGGAAAAAATTGCAGACAAATGCCTGGACACAGAGAAGCTAAGTAGGTGTTTGTGGAGGAGAAGGGGAGAGATTTGTGGGAGGTGTGTTCTTCTTTCTGCTCTGACTTAACCCATAATAAAGAAATGTTTTCAAGCATCTGTTACTTGCAAAGTGGGTTACAGTTACTACAAATTCTCAGCACCAGCAGGGAAGAAAATACCTAGAAAGGAGAATGCAAAGTCACTCAGCCCTACCCTCTAATTCTTTATAGTGACTTTGCATTCTGTGTGAAGCATTTCAGAGCTAAGCAAAATGACTTGAGAATACAGATCGATGCACTGTGGAATACGACGCAGCCACTAACAGGAAGCTGTTCCTAGGCTCCAAGCCTCTGGCTGCCTTTGGCATCTAGTGAAGCCTGTGGACTGTTTGTTCCTCTTGTTAATGTCTGGAAACAAAATACACAGGGTTTCACAGGAGACAGATGACAGTGACCCACGGGCCCTGGGATTAAGAAATTCCTGCGAAGTCCTGGGTACCAACCTGGAAGGTTACCCTCAATGCATGAAGTGAAAAAACAGGGCACAAGATGGTTTGCAAGGTGTAACCCCAGAATTGGAACACAAATAACTGTGCAGATGTGTGTATGTGACCAGAACCCCCAAAGCCACAGGTACCTCTAGGGGAGGAGCTGTCCCACCTCCTTCAAAAAACCAGCTGTGGTATTTCCTAATGGGACTGAAAGTTCTCGCACTCCCCCAGGCTGTGGACACAGGCTTGCCCAGGGAGCGACCCCACCAGCGTGCTCGGGTGCATGGTTCAGGGCAACCTCGCCCTTTCTTTATGCTCCTGTGTCCTGCCTCAGTCTCTCCTTCTACCTCGTGCTGTTTTCATCATACGGGCATTTTGGTTAAAACACTTTTAAAAAGACTACAGGGGCCTGGGGGTATATCTCAGTGGCATAAGCGTCTGCCTGGCAAGTACAAGGCTGTGAGTTTGATTCCTGGTACCCTCCCCCGAAAAAACTAAAATAGAAAAGGACTAGTGCGTATAATTCTGTTTTTGAAAACCAGGAAAAAAAAACAGAAGAGAAAGAAGGTTGGTGTGTAATCCCAGCACTCAGGAGGCTGAGGCAGGAGAAGCAACAGGTGTCCCAGGCCAGCCTAAACTACATAGTGAGGTGGGGGAGAGAGAGAGAGAGAGAGAGAGAGAGAGAGAGAGAGAGAGAGAGAGAGAGATATGCTGGCTGAGACCAGAGGCCGGAAGATTACACCAAATGCTGGACAGCGTCCCTCCTAAGGCCCCTTATGGTGCTGGGTTGTGGAAAATCAGAATCAAGAAAACAGGCAGAAGCGATTTTTGAGGAACAGTAAAGCCACGACCCTCCAGGGTGCGGCGGGCCAGGATTTTTTCCCGGTGGGGCGCGGTGGTGTGCAGTGGGCGTGGCCAATCTACCTACGGGCGGGGCCTGAGGCGTTGTGGGCGGGGCCTGAGGCGCGGGGCAGGGCGGGCGTACCTGTGTTGTCGGGCATGGTCGCCTGGTCTGTGTTGCGCTCGCTTTTGAGGACCACGTTGCCGAACTGCAGCACGGCGGACACCATCCGCATCATGGCTGTGGGCGGCAGGACAAGGGGTCAGCGGCTCTGACCTGGCCTGAATCAGCCCCTTAAACGTTCAACCTAAAAGCCCTAAGGAGGACTGGGCTACCCTCACACCAAAACCCATCTGTGGCCAAATGCTGGGCAGCGCCCCTCCTAAGGCCCCTTTATGGTGCTGGATTGTGGAAAAATCAGAAATAAGAAAACACTGGCAGAAGTGATTTTGGAGGAACAGTAAGGGCAGGAAATTCCTGAGGGGGGAAATGTGGTGTCTGTGGTGGGCGGGGCCAATTAACTTATGGGCGGGGCCTCTCATATCGTGGGCGGGGCCTGGTTTCATCTGTGGCCCTGGGGGCCCTTGGGCCAGGCTTTGGGCCACACTCTGGATCCGAGGTTTGCTTTATTCCTCCTGCAGGGTAGGTTTTGCTTTGTGGCCTTGTCTGTCCTGTGAAGGGATGCTTACAGGATTAAAAGGACTTAAATATCAGGTGAAAATGCTAGGTGCAGAGTGGCATACATAGCACCCTGGTGTCTGCGTAGGAGAGGGAAGGTTTCGGTTTTTTTATTTCCTCTGCTTGAACTTGAACCCAGGGCCTTCACCCTGGGCTACATGTCCAATCCCTTTTTTTTTTTTTTTTTTTTTTTGCCAGTTATGGTGGTGCATGCCTGTAATCCCAGCACTCTAGCAGCTTTGACGGGAGGAGTGTAATAAGTTCAAGGCCTGCCTGGGCTACATAGTAAGTTTAAGGCCAGGCTGGGCTACATAGGAGACTTTGTCTCAAAAAAATTTTTGGTTTTGAGTAGAGTCTCCCTAAAATCGCTAAACTGCTCAGGATAGGCTAGAACTTGTGGTCCTCCTCAGTACTCAGCCTCCCAGGGTCCTGGGATTGATCACGGGTGTGGGCCACAATGGCACGGGTCACCATGAGCACTAAATGAGTGAAGAGGTGCCACCCCCGCCATGGAGGAAGTGCAGGGTCAGCGGCCTGCAAGCCCCTCGGCATAAATGCATGGCTCTGCCTGGCCTGTTTCTCTTTGCAGACACCTGAAGTATCCAGTCCATTGCTGGCCCATGCCAAGGTGTTCCCAGCCAAGCCAGCGTGACTCACGCCAAACAGAAGTTCATCTGGTACACTCCTGGCTCTGAGGGACACTCCATGGCCCTTCAGGGGACATTTCAGTGAAATCAATGGAAAAGCACAGATATGTGGAAACGTGATGCAGACACCGACTGAGAGCTGAGCTTTCTGCAGCTCCGTGCATGACTGCCAGTGACTAGAAAGCAGCAGGAGTGTAGATGTGGGGTGACAAGCGAATCTGGGGAGGAGGTGAATTTGCAAATGCAGGAGCCGGTGGCAGCTGCTCCTCTGCAGAGCAGCAGGAGGCGCAGCGAGCGTCACACTGTCCCCAGCACAGTCTTGCTCACCCATGGGGGCTGGTGTTCGGGTATCAGCAGAGACTGGGCGGGGGGACCCCACAGGGACATCCTGCGCCACTGAAAACTACTCCCCAAATGTCCCGTTCCACTGCACATTTGAGTCTGACAAAAATCACTGCTTGTTACTTGCTGGGAGTAACTGGCAACTGCTTTACCTGGAAACACAGAAGTGTTTTGTGCTTAGTTTTGAAACAACACTGACTTTTCCAGAAGGGCAATGGCTCTGTTTAATCCCAGGAAGATGGCTATGGGTCTTGTTCAGAGCTTTATCAAGGTGTGACTGCCTTTCTAGAACATTCTCAGATTCTCTGGTGTCTGGCTGCGTTTGCCTCTGTGACTTTCTAGGATGTCTATGTTGTTTACCCAGTGAGACGACCCTAAGCACTGTCACTTCCTTTTTGCCTCCCTGGTTCTGACACCCTTCTAACAACCAGTCAGCCCTACCTCTGATCCCCATTTCACAGATGGGAAAACTGAGGCAGGCAATCCACTTGCCCGAGATCATCCAACTCACAAGCCAGCAGAGCTGGGATTCAAACCAAGCCAATGTGGTTCCGTCTGAAACCTGTGCTTTCAACTTCCACACTCTCCTGTTCTCCCTTTTAGTATATGTGGAAGCATGACCTAAAAATAACTTTCCTAGAATAAAAGACATTTCCTTTCATTCCCCTCAAAACACTCCTCTTTGATCCCTGACACACTTCTCCCATGGTTCTTGCCACTGTCTGAAGCCGTCGGTCTCTAACTCGTGACAACCCTCCTGCCTCGGCCTTCCGAGTGCTGGGATGGCTGGCGTGCACCACCATACCTGGCTGCTCTGATGTTCTTCATCTGATTCAAGTATCTACCTTTCATGTTCATTTTGACTTTGGGGACACTTTAGAAGTCACTCGGTGCCAAATATGGTTTTGTTACAGGCTGGGCTTTCTACCAGATGGCACTCAGCGGCCACGTTCACCGTATTTCTGATCACGTCTCACACAGAGACTAAGGACTTCCAGAGTGCTCCAGGAAGTGGCAGAATGATGGGATAAAGTGTGCTCCAAGTGACGAGGAGAATTTTAAGGGGGATTCATGGCAACGTGTCTTGTACTGTAAGAAATATTTTAAAATTTAAACATGCACTGTAGATTCTGATCGCACTGAGCATGTGTGCAAGCACACCCCACATAGGGAAGAGCGCACAGATCAGGGTCTCCCTGCTGCGGGACACCCCATACCACGGGCCAGTCACAGCACAGAGCGGAGGGGGTCGCCCCGGGGGCCTTCTTTGGGGGGTGCCAATCACCGGAGCGGGGATGGGGGGCTCCAGTAGGAGTCGGGCAGGACCTCAGTGCCAAAGCAGAGTAGGCTTAGAGAAGGGGGTGAGGGGGGATGGGATGGGGGTGGGGGACGCGCGGAGCTGGATCCAACCCAGACTTAAGAGCCCCCCCGCAGGCCTGACCTCCTTGGTGATAAGGCCAGACTCTGCCGGGGTCCAGATGGAGGG